>WAAG01060213.1:0-43779 GCA_013390105.1 Tichodroma muraria | reverse complement strand
ATGTCGGAGGGGCCGCCCTACGGCGAGGGGCAGCTGGCGGGGGACGCGGCCGTGGGGCAGCTGCCCTTCCCCGTTCGCCTCCGCGGCGGCGACGGGCTCCTGGCCGGCGGGCAGGGCAAGCGACCGCCCAAGCTGGGGCAGATCGGCCGCAGCAAGAGAGGTGGGTACCGGAGGGAGCGGGGCCCGCCGGGTGCTGCCCGGGATGCGGGGTACGGCCCCAGGGATGCGGCGGGGTGCAGCGGGTATCCCGCGGGGTGTCTGGCATCGTGTACCGGGGACCTTCCCCGGGGATGCAGGACACGGGGGACCATCCTCAGGGACGGGACATGATGATCGGGCTCCCTGAGGATGTCGGGCATCGTGTCCCGAGGACCTTCTCTAGGGATGCAGGGCACTGGGGACCGTCCCTAGAGACAGGGTATCCGGGCTCCCTGGGAGATATTTGGCATCGTGTTCCATGGATCTTCCCCAGGGATGGGGTATTAACCACCTTTCAGGGATGCAGGGCACCAGGAAGCATCCCCGGGGACGGGGCACGATGCGCCAGACTCCCTGCAGGGTGTCAGGCATCACGTCCCAAGGACTGTCACCGGGGTGTTGGGCAGCCGGGACCTTCCCTGGGGACAGGGTATGGTGCCCTGGGCACTTCACCGGGTTCAGGCCAGCAGGGACAGGGCATCATTCCCTGGGGACCATCCGCAGGGCACAGAGGTGAGGGGACCTTCCTTGGAGACATGCCCTTTGCCAGGTGTCCCCAGGGACAGGACACCAGTGCCGCGGCGTGCGGTGCTGGGGACGCTCCCTGGGGACAGGACGCGGTGCACCAGATACCCTGCGGCGTGTCGGGCGCCGTTTAATTTTACTTTGCCAGCAGCCGCACCAGGGATGTGGGACCCTTCCAACCCCCACCCCCGCCGGGTGACCTTGGGCGAAGGGAGCACAGCGGCAGAAAATTCATATCGCGCTTCTGTTTCTTTCTGCTTTCTAGTGGTTATTGAAGACGATAGAATTGATGATGTGCTGCAAAACCTCTCCGAAAAGGCCCCTCCCGGTGTTTAAAGCCTCCCTGGGGACGCTGGGCTGAAGCCCGGGGTGGGGTCGGTTTACAATGGCACAGGTGATCGGCAAAAAATAATCCCCCAAGACCGCAGCGACCGCCTGAGCGCCGGGAACGCCGCCTGCCCCCGCCCGCCTTCCCGCGGCACCGCGGCACGTCCTGCCCTCCGGAGCCGCGCGGAGGGGAGGACGGCGAGCGAGCCAGAGCCCAGCCATGAATTCAAAAATGATAATAAATTAAAATATAGATGTGTAATCGGGAAAATAGTCACCTGCTTCAAACCCCCCCACCCCGAGGGATGGACGGAGGAGTCACGCCGCGGCTCTGAATTACTCGGGATCGCTTTTCTCGGGCTGACGAACCTTGTGCCGCGTAGATCGGGGGGTAAGAGGAAAGGGGGCAGCGGGAGATGGGGGTGGGGAACAGCCCCTGGGGTCTCCCTCCGGCCAGGGTTGTTCCCAGCGGGCACTTTGTTTACATTATTTAATCTTGCAAAAATGAATCCGTGCACTTGGATGTACCACGNAGCTTTTCTAACTACCATGCAGTCTGTAGTGTGGGTGATCTTGGTTTTTTTTTTCCTTATATTGTGCAGTTTCCTCTCTTTAATAGACTGTATTAAAACACATATATAAAAGAAATTATTTAATGTAATCACAAGAGTGCCAAACACTTGGAGATGCTGGAGGGCAGCGATTCCCTCCCCGAGACGAGCAGCACTCGGAGCTTTCTGCTCTTTCTAAGGCTCGGTCGATCTCTCGTGGGGTTTTCTCTGACTTCTCTTTTCTAATCTTTCTTTTTAACTATTTTGCATGACGTGCATAAAAACAAAAGGGGAAAAAAAGGGGGGCGGGGAGGGGGGGGGAAACAAAAAGCGCCTCTGGCGCCCGGGCTTGGTTCTTGTTTGTTTGCGATTGACTGACAGACCTCAAGGCAGGTTTTTCTTTCCTCCTTTTCTTAAATATTGTGTATGTTGCACTTTTATCCACTACACAGGGCTATTTCTGCAATGTCCGAATAAAAAGGAAAATGAAACAAAACGGAAAAAAAAATTATAAATGCAGATCTCCCGTGTTTTCCCATGGGCTGCCAGGGCCCAGCGCCGTGAGCATCCCTCCCTGTCCACCCAAATAACCCCAGAATAACTAAGGAAAACCTCCCTGCTCTCGGGCACAGACCCCTGTTCTTGCTGAATAACTAAGCGTAATTAATATCTATTTATGGGATTTTTTTTTTTTGTTTGATGGGAAAATGCTTCAAGGGCACAGATTTAATGGAAAAATTCAGTGTTGGGTCCTGAGAGTGACTGTTGGGGATGAGGAATAAAAGGTGGCTTCCCCTTCACTGATGGGAAAAGCTGTGGAAAATGGGTATTTTCATCCTAGTATTGCCTCCCTTCCCACAAAAACCCAAATCCTGGTGTTAAAAAAGGCCATTATCCCTTCTGCCCGTGCCACCGAGGGCACGAGCCAACCTTTGCGCCTGGGGAACAAGAATATAATCAGGGATGGGAAACAGGTCCAGGGGTGGGATTTTATTGCAAAAAAAATCATACATCGCAATAAAAGAAGGATGCTGCTGAGCTGGGATTTGTACAGGATGACGTGGGGGGCAGATGGATTAATTTGGGGTGGCACAGGGAGCTGGTACCCCATTTTTGGGGTGTCAAGGCTGCACAACGCTCCCCTCCCCACCACCTTTGCTATTTATCGCTCCATTTTTAACCCACATAGGCTCTCCCACATCCAGGACGTGATGAGGAGCTTTGCTAAATCGCTTCCTTGAAAAATCCCCAATTATTTTCATCTTTTCCCCAGCAAGTTCAGCTCCGAGGTCACAGCTGTGTGGGCTGGACTCGGCACACACAGTTTTGGCCCCAGGGTTTTCAGTGCTGGGGGACCTCCTGCACCTCCAAAGCATGAGATGGCCCCCAGAAGGGAGTTCTTTCCTCCCAAACGAATGGTTTTTGCCCTAGTCAGCATCTGGGGGTGAGCCCAGGGCTCCGGGAGAGCAGACACAGCCAGAGAGGAGCAAAGCATCCCACGTGTGCTGAGGAAGCGCTCGGGAGCTCGTTAGACACAAAACCATGGGCTGGATGCAGCACTGGGTTAATTAAGTTGACCAAAAAGCCCCTTTTTTTTTGGTGTAAAAACCTGATGTATGGGTCTGCCAAACCCAATTTCCCACTGTATTCCATACAGCGAAAGATATCTGAGCACTTCAACCACTGTGAAACCCAGAGCCATCTATAGGTGCTGCGAGGATGGGGCGCAGGCACAGCCCCGGGATCCCCCCCCCAAAACACCTGGATGCCCGGGAGAGGCCGGTAATGAACCAGAGAAAGCCTCAAGCCAGAGGGGGAAGGGAGGCTGAAAGAAGAGGAGATTCTGCTAAATTATAAACCGCTCTTTTATATGCATCTTTCATGCATGGCACATAAATAATGGAGCAGGAGAGCCCGGCGAGCTCGCGTACGGGAGGATGCGGGATGGAGAGGCGAGGAGAGAGGGATTCACGAGAGATGGTGGGAAAAGACGAGCCCAAGAGTCCAAGCCGGGCATCCCGCACGGCCGGGAGATGGTATTCTGAAGGAGGATTTAAGGATTAAGCTGGCCCCGGGGCAGGAGTTTATTGCATACATTATTTAACAGATGGCCCAACGCAGGCGGCGGCTGCCTACGGTCTCCCCGGTGACCTTGGCTGGGAGATGCCGGAGCCGGGAAGGGAGCCTGGTGCCATCACCACGCTCCGGTTACAGAGGGATCAGAGGGAAAAAAAAAAACCAAACCAACCCAGGAGCCAGCACCCAGCAGCTCCAGAGCCAAATCCCCATGGAAACTGCAAAAATCCCCACCCAACCCTGCCCATATGGGCTGCTTGTTTTGGCAGGGGTGGGAAAAAAAAAAGAAGGAAGAAATAAAATGTATAGAAAAGAGCCATTTGCAGGTTTATTTACCGGAGGAGATTGGCACCTCTGGAAGAGCAGGGCAGGGAAGGGACGAGCGAGGCGCAAAGTGACACCCGGAGCACTTGCAAAATCCCACTCCCAAGCCCAAACACACTCTTTAATCTCATTTTCCCAGGGATTTCGGCTTTGGGGGAAAGTGTTAACACAGTTGCTCCTGCAGCAAAGCCAGCCCTGACCGCTCACACCCAGAACCAGGGTGTGTCTTTATTCACCTCTAAAGCTCCTCGTTTTCCACAGGCTTTAAGGCATCAGCCCCTGGAAGCCCCCCAGCATGACACCAGTCATGGGGGGGGCTCAGAGGGGACAACGATTTTGGGGCTGGATCAGTGCCCCCACCACTCATTTCCCACATCACCTAGGCAGTAACTCCGAAAAAGAAACCAAAATTGAGGGCAGTGTGTTGCAGCCAGGGCAAAGCAGAGCAGGGGGAGTGGGTGAGTCCCCCAAAGCTCTTCCCAAAAGGACTCCCATGAAGCAACTGCCCAAAATAAATATTCTCTCTTTCTTTTTTTCTTTCCCCTCCTCCATCAAAACTAGGGCATGTTAAACTAGGCCAGCACTCCTAAAGTAATTTATTTATCATGGGGAGGAGAGAGGAGGGACAGCATGGGCTGCAAAAGGGGATGCTCCATCCTGCCCCCAAATGCCGTGGGTTTTGGGAATAAAATGGGTCAGTTCTTCCCTCTTCCCTTGTTGAAAAATCACAATTACTCAGAAGGAAGCAGCTTTGGTGACCTTTGGTGGAGAAGACACAAAACTGGACATTTTAAAACGGTCATTTTATCAAACCCTTTTTGATCCGTCCGCCCGACTGTTTTCACCGCTGGGCTTCGCGTTTCGTATTGCTGCATTAGACAGAAAATGCTCTTTAGAAAAATGAAAAATGGGAAAAGGCGTGAAAGAAATTTTACCCTCCTTAAAAACTTGGGGTTTTCCCCTGCTTTTTAACACAGGATGAGAAAAACCCAGTGGCTGCCCGAAGTCTCTTCATCCGTCCCTGCCGGGGAATGGGGCCGGCCAAGAGGGATTTGGGATGCAGCACCATCCTGCTGGATGCTCCCCCATCAGTCTTGGCCTTGGAGCTTTTTGGGAGCTTTATCTTTGCCCTTGGCTCTGCCTGTGGGAAGAGTGGCTTCTGGTGGGATGGTCCCCCAGTGTTGCTTGTTTGGGGGGCCGTGGGTCCCCTTTCCCTGGGATCTTTGTCCCACAGCCACTAGAGGCCACTGAGGCTCTGTGCTCCCACCTGATTCATTCAGGCAGGACATTTGGACACATGTCGGCACCCAAAAATCTAAACCGGGCAAATCCACAGAGGCAGCAAAACTGGGGAAAGGCAGAGCAGAGAAGGGCTGTCCCTGAGCTGTGTTGGTGTCTCCAGGGACATCCCCACGCCAGGACCCCACGGAGAACAGGGGCACTTCTCCCAAATCTGGACAAGCCACTCAGCTGCCCGGACTTGTGCTGAGCACTAGCAGGGATTTTGTGAGCCCTCCCCCCAGCTAAACATCTCCGGAGGACAGGGAAATGCTGCCCCACATGCAGCATCCTTCCTGGGCTCACCAGGAACTTTATGGAGGGGTCAAGAAGACACTCCCATAATGTCGTGATCCTTACCTTGGGAATATTCTGCAAGAAAATCCCTAAATTCCTCCTGCTGCTGCCTCGGGGAGCCTGGGAGTGGAGCTGCCTACCTCCCCAGGCTCCTCATTTTCATTTTGCCTGGAGTTAAAATTTTCTAGGATATTCTAAACAGCCGTTCCCACTTAGGAGGGAAACATCAGACATCTTCATTTACACACCGCTCCAGGTGTCAAACTGTTGCATGACAATAACAAGTGGGAGACACCTCACCCAGAAAAAGAGAGAAGTTCCAGCCAGAGCCAAATGCAGCAGCAGATGCTCAGATAAAACCCAAACCTGAGAAGAGCACCAGGCTCTGCAACCTGGCCAAAGCCTAACCAGAGAAATAGTCAGAGTTTGGGAGGGGGATTGTATTTTTTGGGAGGTTGGGAAGTCTGTGCTACCTCACATTTGGGTATTTTCAGACCCTTGTTGGGCAGGTGAGAATGGCCACTGCCTTCTCAGGGCTGCCCCAGTTCCCAGCCTCACTGGCTTTGGAAGAAAATTCCCTGCCACAGATTTTTCCAAGACAATTCCTCCCCTGAGTTTCAGCAGGATGTGCCTGTGATAGCAATCGCCCTGTTAAATTTGTGTTGGTGATGCAACACCGGGAACATGAAGGAATATGAAGAAAACCAGAGGAATTTGGGCTCCCCTCCGTGCTACAACATCTCCGTTATTAATATATATAGTATTACATTATATAATACTATAAAATATTATGTAATATATATGGTATTATATAACACATACAATAGTATATATATATCATTTTTGCAGAGATAAATGTGACACCCTCACGAGCCCTCTCCTTTGCAGGTACTGCCACCCTGCTCACCCTTTCCCATGGGCAAAGGGGAGCAAAGTGGGAACATCTCAGGGTCCCTGGAGCTTCGTGTGCACGACTCGGAGCATCAGCCCCTTCTCAGGGTGGGAGGAATAAAAGAAAATAAAGGAAAATAACCAAACCACAAAAATAAATCCCCAAACAGGCCATGTGACACAACACTCCAAAATACCCGGTGGTGAGTCACGGGTGTGGAGATGGGGCTGATCCAGCTCTGACTCAGCCCGGGCAGCCGGTGCAGCCTGTTTGTTGTCGTCCCCCNCCATTTTTGCTCCAAACCTGCTCAAATATAAATAAATACTCTATGACTAAGAGACACATGGTGGGGCTCAGCCTGCAGTAGCCCCTTCAAGCCCCCCAAATTCCTGATGGTTCCACAAAGGCTGGACACACCAGTGTCTCGCAAAAGCCAGGCCTGGGGACCACTGAAGTATTTAAAGTGTTTTTTAAAATATGTATTTTTGGAGGGGGAAACACGTACACACAGGAGGTTCTTGCTGATGCCACATCAAGGAAGCGCTTGGGATTTTCCAGCTAGCTCTAATTAATTAGTATTTTCTCAGCTTAGCATCATTTTAAACATGAAGCACCAATTCCCATCGGTCACAGACAAGGGAAGCCAACACAGAGCGGAGCGTGCCCAGGGTGGGGAGAAGCCTTGTTCCAGGACACCACACTGGAGGGTGGTGGGTGCTGGTGGAGCTGGGGTGAGACTCAGTTCCCACCTGGGTGCAATCCAGTCCCAGCCTTTTCCAAGCCACAGCATCCTACAACATCCCCAGAGGAGTGGAAAACCACAGGGATGGCTGGTTTTGGAGGAGGTGCCTTAGGAAAGCTGCCCTTGGGTTATTCCCACTGGATCTGGACAAATGCACAGGGGTGGAACACCTTACAGTCGGGGTTAACTCCTCACAGGGTTTAACCTCCCTGGGATTCTCCGGGTGGGGTTGATCTCCGCCTCATCCCAGGTTAAAGCACCATCCCTGCAGTGCAGGGTAAGGAAAGGCAAAAGGCAGGATCAGGATGAGACCCTGGCAGCATCCTCAGCATCCATAACCAGTTTCCATAGCAACAGGTTTAGCCCCAGATCGGCAGCGGGTGCTGGGAAGCAGGAATGAGGAGGGAGCTTGGGGGGACCCCATGAGCAGCAAAAAATAGGGTTTGGTACAGAAAATCACTTTGCACCTCAGTGCCTTGGGAACGAGGGGAGGCTGGGGCTGAGCTCTGGGAGCTGTGGCCCAGCACAAACCCTCCAGGACAGCCCTATCGGGGAGACTGGGGAGCTGCCCCCCATCCCACCACCCCTGCTCGGCACGGATCCCTGTCAGCCCGTTCCAGGTGTATCAGCATTCCCAGCCTAATTCCCAGCTGGGAAGGCAGGAGCTCTGCTACACCCTTCCCTAGCTCTAGCCAGGAGCAAACAGCCACGAGACCCCGGAGCATCCATGCTACACTCACACACCTGGGGAACGGTCCGGAGGGACAGCCCGGACAGGGATGCTCCGGACGCGCGGATGCCGGCGGGTCCCTCGCCTCCCCCCGCGGCACTGTTACACAAGGCTCCCGGCTTGCATAAGCGGCAGCAGCGTGTGCAGCCTCAAGGAGAGAGGAAAAGTGAGCAGGAACCAGGGCCCCGAAGCCACGCCTTGGGATGGGATCGGTGGCCCGAGTCCCCATCCCGCAGGCGAGTCCCGCGGGGTCTGGAGCAGGGCATCGTGCAGCCGCTGCTGAACGAGGTGACGCGGCCCCCGGCAGCAGCACTGACCCCTCCCTTTACCATCCTTGTGGAGAGACCAAAACCAGCAGGAATTCAACCCTTAACAGCTGTAAAAAGGCTGCCAGAACCCCCAAAGCCAGAGAGCAGCCTGCACGCCAGCCCTATGGCGTCCAACACTCACCTGCTGCCACTTCCAGGCCTGGAATGGGGGTTAGTCCCTGGGGTGATACCTTAAGTTTTAGCTTTTATATTTTTTAGGTTCTGTGCTGGTTTAGTGGGTAGTTTTGGGTTTCATATTAGGTGCTACTGAGCTCTCTTCACAGAGCAGATAGACAAAACAATTCCTTCTCTAGCTTGAGACCAAGGACAACTTTCAGGCCCAAGAACACGAACAACAGTGAGGTGAGAAGAACAAGGAGGATGGAGCTTCATAATCTGAAGCTGTGGTTGGACAATTTGACTCTAATATGCCAGTGGGCCAGAACTTATAAAAGTGTGGGACCTCATGACCAGGTGTCCATTTTGTGACCACTTGGGTGCATCCTGGGAGTGGTCCAACAGGGCTTTTGTGTGGCCCAGGAGGCCTTTTAATAAATCCCTGCTTTATCCTTTTGCTCTGTCTGGTCTCTGTTCCAGGTCAGCCTCTAGCAGGCATCAGGGGAAGACCATTTTTAAAAGCCTTTTAATCAAGCAGGTGCTGGGGAAGCGTCTTGCAGGGCTTGGGCTCCTGAGGAGCCTCCGTGGAGCAGGACACCCGTGGGTGAGCATCAGCCCCCGGCTCCCAGTCCTGCTCTCGGGGGGAATAAGCACTGCCTTCAAACCAGCACCACACCAGCACCCAGGGGTGCCTTCGGCCAACCCCCTGGTGGTTTGGCACAGGGCAGCTCACCTTGGAACACGTTGTTCGTGCCCTAGAACACGTTGTTTCTGCCCACTGTGGTGCTTTGGATCTGGCCCAGCTCCAGGGCTGCCGATGAGCACATGGCCAGAGAGGGCTGTGAGCACCTGCAGTGCCAACCAAGTCACCTTTCTCAAGGGATTTACACTCTTTACAGGCTTTCTTTCCAGGATTCCCAGGTGCTGTGCCTGCTGTGCTGGGGCTGATGTTTTGGCTCCAGCTCCTTTCCACCCCACGAATCCACATGGTCTCACTGCCCACAGCCCTTATTTTCCTGCCTCATACAAAGCAAAGATTAAAAGCCACAACAAAAAGCCAAGAAATCCTCAAATTTAATGAGCCAAGAAACCTATAGAACTCTAGCTTGGCTTTTTAAATATGAGCAATGTCATATCTGCATCTTGAGATTTAATAATTTTAACAATTAAAAGGGACCCGCCCAAGAGGTTGCACATGGAGGGCACAAGGACTCACCTGCAGGACTCACGTTCATCTCAGCCCAGCATAAACTTCCCATGGCAAAGGTAACTTTACAGGTGGCACAGAAAGAGAAAAACAGAAAAGGTCGTTGCACAAGAGGGGCTGATTCTTCCCATTTAAATATAACCCCTAAAACCCACACTGCAAAGCCACAGGCACACCCAGAGCTGAAGCAAACACTCCCCAGTGACCCTTGGGCAGTGATGCTGCTTCCTTGCAGGCAAGGGGAAGCATTTCCCTCCTCCTTCTTTATATAGGGAATGACTCTGTGGGGACAGCAGCCACACCAAAGGCACAACACTGGGACAACCAGCTCACTGGCAGGGTCAGATCCCCCAGCTGTGCACCCATCCCTCCTCTGAGACACCTCCCAAACCTCAGCCTCAGGCCTTATATTGCCTTCAGGATAAACAAATCCCAAAATCTCAGTGCAGCTGCGCTGGGAGGGGAAACACCAGGAAAGGACACAAACCCCAGGTGCTTAGATAGCTCTCAGCCCCAAGGTGAGTCCCCAACCGTCTAATTGCCACTAAGAGCCATCGTTAGGGTGATTCTCAGCAGAGGGCACGTGTGGGACCCCCGAAGCCCCCCCAGAGCCTCTGCTGTGCCGGGGTGAAGCAGAGCTGCGGGAGGCAGTGAGGGCGATGTGTGAAATCGTGGGGCGGCCAGCAGCTATTTCTGCTCGGTGACAGCACCCACTGACAGCAGCACCCTGGGAACACAGCGGAGCTCCAGGCGTCTTTTTTCCAAGTGGAATTCACCTGTACATAGCTGTGCTTCCCCGTTAACCCCCAGCGTTGTGAGGTGTGGAGCTCACTGGTTCTGGGGGCAAAGCTGGGGGCTTGAAGGGAGCTGCTGGCACCCTTGACATCTCCATTTAGGCTCCCAAGATTCCCCCTGATCTGATGGGCAGAAGCTTCTACAAATCTCCTTCCTTCTGCTCAGGGTCACTCTTATTTTCTCCTTAATTTCTTGGGACTTGTAGCGAGGGCCCAAGCAAATGCAACTGATTGTGTAACGTTTTGCTCAAAAAGCTTCTTAAACAGTCACATATTTCTATTGGATTTCCCTTGCCCTTCACTGCTGATTACAGGAGTATTTATATATAAATAGAAGCTGTCTTCCCTATAATCTGCTTGTTTCTCCTAATTAACTCAGGGCTGCTCTCCTTGGGCTGTTCAGCCCTTGGGTTTTGGGGGTGCCAGCACCCAGCAGCACTCATTGAACCCAAATTTGCCAAATTTCTGCTGAAATAGCTTTTTAAGCTGGTTTTGAAGAAAAAAAAGCCTCCTTTCCAAACTTTCTGTGCTCAGTATCTGCCCCATCCTTCCAACCCCCAGCTCAAGGAAGCGCTCAAACGTGATTCCTTCATTTTCCTCCCTCCTCACAAAACTTTCCCCTAATTCAAGGAACGTCCCGATTTGACAATTATTTTAATCATTATTACTCATCTTTCCCCTTTCTTCCCCCCTCAAAACTTCGTCCTGGGTCTGTCAATCACTTTAATAGCTGTTTACAACCTATCATCAAGTCTTGCATAACATCCACATGACTTCACTCAGATGCCTCCGACACCCAAAAGCTGCCCCTGGGCTCTATTTTAGGAGTGATGGAGCCCACGGCACCAAATGGCTGCATCCCCCGCCGGCATGCCCGGGGTCCTGGGATGGGGAAAATCAAAGCGAAAACCACGCCCGAAACAAAACTATTTTGTAGTTAACACAAGACAGCCCCAGGCTGCTCCCTGGTTCAGGTTTTGGGGGTGAGGGTTTGTTTGGTGGGCTCAGACCCCCTCGCCAGCATTGCAGGTAGATGTCGCATTAATTTGGAGAGATCGGGAGCTAAAAGCACCTGGGGCAGCCCCTGGATGGCAGCGGGTGCTGCCGGCGGGCAGCGGCTGCAGCGTGGCCTGTGCCCCCCCGCTCTCCTCGCAGCACTGGGACACACCAAACATGGCAAATTCTGTTGAAAAAGTCGTTTTCTAGCAAAGCTCCCCACCCCGCGGCATCGCCCGGCGGCGGCGGGCTGGCGGGGGACGGGGCAGAGGCGCAATCTGTGCTGGAGCGGCTGCCAGCCCTTTTCCTTCCGCGGGTGATGGCTGGATCGTAGGGCGGGGGGGGGACACGACAGCTCTTTTTTAAGCTCTCCCGTCCTCCCCCTCTCCCTCAGGTTTCATAACCCTTCAAAGCACGAAAAGGCTCCTCCGGTTCCCGGCTAATGAGACCCTGCGGAGGAGGAGCCGCTGCGCCGGCAGGAGGGAAGCTCGGCAGCAGAATCTCCCCACCGCGGGTGTGACGGGGCAGGGGGGGACACGGAGGGGTCTCTGCGGGGTCTCTCCATAACCCCAATTTGGCCGGTTCTCTCCCCAAAACGCCCCTTGGCACGAGGCTGCCCGGGATGGGACGTGTCTCCCTCCCCGTGCAAATATTTATTTACACAGCATAAAGGGGGTGTTTATTAAGCCACAGCTGACAACTGTATTCAAACTAATTTCTCTTAATAAGGCACTTGCGGTCACCCCGGTAACAGCACCGGAGCACCCTTCTTTAAGGAAAATACTTAGTGGAGTGAAAATCCTTTGGATGCAAAGAGGGTGCTCTGAGGGGGCCTCTGAAGACGCTGGGGGTGGGGACACCAATCCCCTTCTTGGGAGATCTGCTCCATCCCCGGAGATGGAGTCCAGAGGGAGGAAACTGGGCCAGAAGTGTCTGTTTTTTTTGTGATATATGTAGAGATACAAAGGTCACCAAAAGCAGGAGGGCATCCGAGGGGGTCCTTGCTTGCCAAGGGGAAAATAAGGGATGGCAGAGCTCCTAGGCCCTGCTTCGGGTTGGAAAACACAATGGCTGCTTCTTTAGTACCTGTAATTACACTAATTAAGGAAGGTGTGGGATGAAGGAAGGATTTCTGCTCCCTTGCACTGGCCAAGGTGACAGGTGAAACTGTGCAGAGAAAGACAGCAGAAGATTTCTCGGCTCCGTCTCTGCCTCAAAGAATAATCAAACCAAATTTCCCCTGGTTTTTAAAATCCTGGATCCATCAGTTTACCAAATGCTGTGCAATCCAGGGTTTGCAAAACACAACTCCCCAAAACCTGAAGGAAGCTCCTTATTCCCTCTGAAACCCAGACCTGAACACACACACTAAAACGTGATGGGGTATTTTGGGGGGTATTTTACTGAACAGCCACACAGTGCTCCAAACAGCTGGGGTGGCCCCAGGAAAACCCACCAAGAACTCACCCCAAAACAAAGGACTCACACTGGGAAGTAGAACAGGCTGTGCTTTACTGGGACAACAACACTTCTGCAACGACAGAGAACACAACTGTGCTGAGGCTGGCAAACCTGCAGCACCACCGAGCATGGCCACACTGGGGACCCGGAGAGGTGACACCAGAGTAGAGACCAGAGGGATGCCTACAGTTCTGGGGACCTCAGAGAGGTGACATCAAAGCAGAGACCGCAGGGATGCTCAAGGTTCTGGGGAACCCAGAGAGCTGACACTGAGAGCAGAGACCAGAGGGAAGCTCCTGGAGACCCGAGAGAAGTGAAACCGGAGCAGAGACCAGAAGGATGATCCTGGGGACCCCAGAGAGGCCACACTGAGAGGAGAGACCAGAGGTATGCTCATGGTCCTGGGGACCTTGGAGAGGTGACACCAGAGCAGAGACTGGAGGGCTGCTCACGGTCCCCAGCACTGGTTTCCCTCCTGCATCACCCCCAGACACACGGACACGAGACAGAAGCCTGCTGGGACAGGCAAGGCTGCTACATGCCAAGGGAGGGAGCAAAAGGCAGCGGGTTTGGATGGGCTCCACGGGCATCGCAGCCACACCGGAGACAGTGGCATGCAACTCCCTCCGTAGGCACTTGATCCTTCAATCCTGGGCACCCTGGCTCTGCCTGTGAAGCTCCAAAGGCACACGTTGGCTGCAAGGGATCCCACAAACTCCTGCTGGGATTGCAGAGGGCCTGAGGGAGCCCAGCCCTGTGTGGATGTGATGGGATTTGGTCCCAGCCTCCAGCTGGCCCGGCGTGGCTGGGCTTGATCTCCCTGGCTGTGACAGCGGCGCTGCTCTTCACATGGTCATTCCCAGCCCAGACTCCCTTTGATCCATGAGATGAACATATTGTCAGACCTTTGCCTTCTCTGAAAGCCATCTGAGATGGCAGGAGCCAGGCATAAGCCTCAGGAAAGCAGGGATTCAGGGCTGAGGGGCTGCAGTGGGGGCTTGGCAGTGATTCAGGGCTGGGGAGAGGCATCTAAGTAAGGACAGGGAAAGTGGAGCAGGCCACAAGATCTCTGGAAACTGGGCTGGGACCAGAAGAAACCAGGATCAGAGGGAACTGCTGTAGCTGGAAGTGCTGATCCAACTGAAAATAAAAAGCATCTACTACAGGCAGTGGTAGGTTCCCTTCCAGGACAAAATCCCGACTGCTGAGTGCAGGATTTTGCCCAGGCTGCTCTGTTTGCAGGGTTTCCTCTAATAAACACTCGCACCCCTGCAGCAGAAGAGTTGAGCTCCTTGGAAGCATTTCCTTAAGGATAGATCCCTGCTCCTGTGCCCTCACTAATCTGCCCAAGCCTGCCTCCTCCTCCTCTTACACACTGCCTGGGTTGTAGCACAGCAGGTTGAACTCCAGGTTTTCATCCCAGTGACGAAGCAGCACAAAGAGCTGCTGGGCTGCAGCTTTCACCGTGGCCAGGCTGGATCCCTCGGGGAAGTCCTGCCTGCCCAACCACAGGCTGGCTTTGGCAGCCACCAGCTCCCACTCGATGAAGTAGGAAGCCGAGCTGTGCTCCAGCCAGGCCAGGGCCACAGCTGTGGCCCACAGCATCCCCTCGGGCTCTGTCTGCTGCTGCAGCTCCACATCGAAGAGCAAAGCCTGGAGCCCGGAGCCATCGGTGTCCCAGCCCTGGGCACTGCCGGGCTGGCACTCGGCCGGGGAGGAGAAGCTACGGATGGTGATGGCCGGTGGGGGCAGCTCCTGCTCGGCTTTCAGGGCTCTGGAGATGCTCTCGGCCGCGCTGCCCGACCAGTGCCGAAGGCGGCCGGTGTCCTCCAGCGCTGCTCCCCGAGAGATGTCTCCTGTGGTGAGACCCTTCCCCTGCCCACTGGGGACCAGCAGCTGCTGGCTGGAGCTCAGGATTTTGTGCTCCGAGGAGGGACTGTTCTTCTTGGTGCTGTAGGAGCCGGAGGGGCTGAGGGACAGGCGGTGGCAGGCAAAGGGCGATGTCCACTTCAGCTTCTCCATGGGGATGTTGACGGCGTTGCAGAAGGCTGAATTCAGAAGGAAGGCACCGCAGGCCAGCTGCAGGGACACCTGCAAGGGATGGCAGGCACAAAGGGAAGCTCTGGCACACCAACCACTTGCGGGTAGCTCAGGAAAAAGGCATGTATGGGTGAAACAGCTCTCCGTCTCTGAGCAGGTCACTGGACATGGTTGTCAGAGACAGCAGGAGGAAGATTTGGGGGGGATCCTCCTCTGCTCCCCTGCAGTGACCACACAAACCCAACAAGACCCGGGGAGGAGCTGCTCACCAGGGGAAGGTAGTCCACGCTCTCATTGTCACCCTCAGAGCTGGCTTCACTCCCTCTGCTTGGAGATTTGCTCATGAAGCCTTTGGCAGCTCGAACCAGCAGCATGGTTTTATTGAGGGTCAGCCTGTGAAATGATGAAAAGGTGTCCGTGACCTCTGTGCTCATCCTGACACCCACCCTCCCCTCCAAAACCATCCCTGCTCCCCAGACACTGGCACCACGCTTAGTCCCAGCTCCAGCTGCTATCCTTGGGTGTCCCTCCTCTCCCCCTGGCTTGTGCTCACATCAGACCCACACAGGTGAAAGGACATGCTAAGGTCAGAGGAAGGTCGAGCTGGCTCACACCTGGCAGCAAAGAGCCTCTCGATGGATTTTTGGGCTTGTGCAGAGGAAGCAGACAGGCTGTGGAGCGGCCCTGGGGAGAAACACAGTGCTGGGGTTACAAGGTGCTACAGGGGAGCAAAAGGGAGCAGAGTCAAGGTCCTGGGACATGGGCTTGTTTGGCTGCTGAATCTTTGGCAAAATCCTTTCTCTCCCCTTTCCTACGTGAACAATAAAATTCCCACACCTCTTAAAAATGATCCTGTGGGAGATTTATACCAAAAGCCACATCAGGTTCCATTCTTTGCACCTCAGAATGAGTCAGGCCCTGTGCTCACAAGCTTAGTTTTAGGTCATAAATTTTTATAAAATTCCCCAAAACTCAGCAGAAGCCCAAACCACGGACTTGATGGAGTGCACCAAGTGCCAGCAGCTCTTTCCCTACCTTCAGGGACACGGCAGTGCTCCCAGGCAGACGAGGATGGGGTGCTGGAGGGTGAGGGGCTGCTCTCCTCAGCATCTGCAACCGAGGACCCACATCAGCAACAGCACCCAGCCAAAACCAGCACCCTCCCTCCCACGATGGGGTTAATGAGCCTCTTCAGGGCTTTGCTAATTCAGCTCCAGCTCTGACAGTGCCAGACAAGGCCCAATCCAACTTGTCTTCATTAGTGGAGGATTTGGTGACAAGTGAGTGTCTCACATCCCCCCTGCCTCTAATTACACTCGTTTCATCCTTCGTGTTATGCGCGGTATGGCTGCCAATTAACTTCTGAGCATTGTCAGCAGCACGACCTGCAATTTCAGGGTTTCCAGGGAAATTGAAACTTCCTTGCCATTTAAGGAGATGAGCCCCAGCCTGACACGTGTCTGGTGAGCACCATATGCAAAGGGGAAGGCAGAATTTAAAAAGACCAGAGAAGGTGTCCCAAACCACTGAGATCTCTACACACCAGGAAGGAGATAAAACCCCAGGGAATCTTACTCAAGCTGTGAAATCCATAGTCTCCATTCTGGCCACACGCTGACTGAGGACGTCCAGGGGAACAGCCACGATGCCTTCTGTTCCCTGAACTCTTCTGTTTCCTCTGGTTGCCTTGCTTGGATGTTGCCCCTTGGCACAAGAGAATGGCCAGTGTTAGAGAGGGACTGGCACACACACGATGGCAGTGAAACCACAGAATGAGCTTGGTCAGGAACTGGAGTGACAGGACAAGGAGGAATGGCTTCAAACTGGAAGAGAGCGGGTTTAGATGGCCTATTAGAAAGAAATTCTCTGATATGAGGATGGTGAGACCCTGGCTCAGGTTGCCCAGAGAAGCTGTGGCTGCTCCCTCCCTGGAATTGTCCAAGGCCAGGTTGGGCAGGGCTTGGAGCAGCCTGGGATAGTGGAGGTGGTGGCAGGGGGTGGAATGGGATGAGCTTTAAGGTCTCTTCCAACCCAAAACATTGTGTGATTCTATGGTCATCCCTGGGCATCCAGCCTCAGAGGAGACTTTCTCCCTGGCCATGGGAAAACGTTCTTGCCACCAAGAGCTTGGCCACGGCCTTGGGTACGGGTCCGGTGCCAAATTGTGCTGTGGCTCCATAGAGTTTGCCCTGAGAGAAGTTTCCCAGCGACACCTTCCCTGCCAGGCCAAGGCTGCACCCCTGTGCCAGCCCCGTGTTACCTGTGGGGGTGTACTGGACCAGGGTGGGCAGGTAGGAGCTGGTGCTCAGGTCCACGGGCACGAAGGCTGTGTACTTGCTGATGACGTTACAGGCCTTGCTGGTGTGGACAGCGCTGAGCTGGAACCGCCGCCCAGACCCTGCCACGGGAGGGACAACAGGGTCACAGTCCATGGGCCCCGTGGGACCCAGCTCCTAGACCCGCCTCCATGCTTGGGGATCCATGCCCAGCAGGGGCTGCATCCCTGTATCCCTCTAAACTCTGCCTACTGCTACTCCTGCTCTTATTTTACAAGCCCGGATGCACTTCATGGAGGACAGGGTTGACACAATCCAGGGACAAGTGTGGCCCAGGGCAGTGATGTGTGGCTGCTGCTGGAGTTGGATGCCACTTCCCAGCTCCAGGTGACCAACTCCTTAAAAAGAACTGTGCTACCTCATGCCTGAAGCAGAGGAATCACAGAATCATGGAACATACTGAGTCAGAAGGGACCCTCAAGGATCATCAAGTCCAACCCCTGCTCCTGAGGAGTGGGAAGGAACATGAGCTCAGGAATGATCACGTGCAGCAAGGCTGCAGAAGCAGAAGAGCACAAGGCAGCTGAAGGGGGCTGTTATTTGGGAGCTGTGTGAGACATTCCCTAATATTTCACCACCAGCAGCTTTTGTTTTCACTCCAGAGGCTGCTGAGACTGCTGGAAAGCCTTCCCGAGGCCGGGCAGAGTCTGCCTGCAGCCAGCTGTGCATTACCATGCTCGATTTCACACTCCCTCTCGGCGAGCTGCTCGAAATCCTGGATGAGTGACTTGGCTGCCAGGTGGTGGAAGGTCTCACTCCACAGGTCTGTGTCACCATCCTCCTGGCTCTCCCGCTCCCGGAACAGAGGGTGGATATCAAACGTGACTTCCCACTGCACAGGCTCATTGTTCCTCAGCCCCTTCACCACTGCCTTGCAGAGGGTCCTGGGGGAGCGTGGGGAGCCACAGGCAGTGCCGATATCCAGCTCCTGGGGCTCCCAGTCGGAGGAGGTCTCCGTCTCAAAGGTGAGGGATGGATGCTGGGCAGTGTCTGCAGAGAGGAGAGAGGCGGATCATTAATCACCTCCCTGGGAGCTGAATTCCCCACTGGCACCACAAAACCATAACTAATCCTTCCCAATTTTCACACGGGGGCACGGGGCGCGACGCAATGCCACCAAACCCCAGCATGGACGGGCGGGGCTGGCCATGCCTGCCCCTCTCCCGGTTACCCAGATCCCCGGGGCTCCGGCTGTCCGACGAGGAGCGCAGGCTCTTGATGGCATCGAGTGCTTCCAAGCCCCTTGCCGGGGCTTCCTGCAGCCCGTCCGGCAGTGCCGGGGAGTTGCCGTCGTGGCAGAAGGACGCACAGCTGTGCTGGAGCAGGGCTGGGCGCAGGGCGCCTGTGCCACGGATCCTGGTGGCAGAGCCGTGCGGGATGGCCGGGAGGGGCTGTGAGCAGAGCAGACGTTAGGGCTGGATCCGGCTGCAGCCAATGGCACAGACCTGCTTTGTGTCCTCTGATCCTGTCTACTCCCTGCTCAGACCTGCTCTGTCCCCTCTGATCCCATCTACTCCATGCATGGACCTGCTCTGTCCCCTCTGATCCCATCTGCTCCATGCTCAGACCTGCCCTGTCCCCTCTGATCCCATCTGTTCCATGCTCAGACCTGCTCTGTCCCCTCTGATCCCGTCTACTCCATGCATGGAGCTGCTCTGTCCCCTCTGATCCCGTCTGCTCCATGCATGGACCTGCTCTGTCCCCTCTGATCCCGTCTGCTCCATGCATGGACCTGCTCTGTCCCCTCTGATCCCGTCTCCTCCCTGCCCAACCCCAGGGATGCAGTCACATAGGTCCTTCCCTCTGCCCATTCCCGGCTGGGATCTGTGCCCAGACAAACCCTCCACCAGACCTTGGGGTGTCCCCAGGGGACCCTGGCCCCAGGGGCTCCTTCCCCAGACATACAGAAAGTGAAATATGAGTTTGATCCCTCCAGACATTTTAATGACTTCACTTGGGAACCAAAGAAAAGAAAAGAGACAGAAAGATCAAGGACCAGTTGCTTAGTAACGAAAGGAGAGAGGCGCAGGGGATGGGAGAAAGGAATTTTTATCTTTTTTATCTCTTTTTTTTTTTTTTTTTTAATGAGACTGTTTCTCCACTTTCAGGAGACATGAATCCCCCACTCCAGCACCTCTGGTGCCACATCCCACACAGATGGTTCCCTCTACAAGATCTGGGTTTCATCCCTGTCCCCAGGGCTCTGGGAAGATCTGCCTAAAACAGACAAGACTTTGTTTTCCTAGGACATCACCAGCAAGGAACAGAGGTGGTAGAAACTGGTGGATGGAAGGATAGATACTTTCTCTGAGTGACTGATAAGGATATGACCTCCACCACCACCACCACCACCTAAATTTTGTTGCTCTATGACACCACCAGCAAAACTGGGAGCCAGGTGGCTCCAGGCGCGACTTACCAAGCTAATATTGACACATCCTGCCAGACCCTTTCCATTCCAAACCTGCTCCTTCTCCTGCTCGAGCTCTCCTCCCAGCCACAGCAAGCCAGCTGGGAATGGAGCTGGGGGTTTAAGCTGCCCGTGGCTGGCGCTGACCTTTCCTTCCCAGAATGGCAAGAGTGGAGATGAGCTGAGGGCTCAGCTTCACACCCCTGAAAATGTCAAGCCCTGGCAGCAGGGCGGGGAGCAGGGAGAGCTGCTGGGAGCCCTGGCAGCAGGAGGGATAGCAAAACAAGGCTGCATTTAATTAAGAGCAGGCTGCATGCTGTTAACCATTTACTGCCCTCCAGAAGGGAGTCAGTGCCACCCCTGCCTGCATGCTGAGGGCAGGAGGATGCTCTGGGGACCCTCCCAATACAGGGAATGTTGCCAGTACCCCTGAAACCTGCTTGTTCTTGGTCACTGATGCTGTTTGCCACCCTCACTGCTGTAGCCTGAGGGCAGAGGTCTCATCCCTCCCTGTGGAGCCCTGGCCCTGCTTTGCCCTTTGCCCCATCATGTGCCCTCCCACCCCTCACCCAGTGATCTCTAACCCACAGTAGAGGGGAAATGAAAGTCCCTGACATCCCCGCTCTGAGTTTCCATGGGAACACAAGTGCTGCTGGTCCTTCCAGCCCTGCAGATGCTGATTGCAGAGCAGAGCATCCCGGTGATGCCAAGGATGAGAGAAAACTATCCCTGTCCTTCCCACAGATCAGTTGAAAAATCTGCCCAAATTCCACCTGCTGCAGGCAGAGGACAAAACCCTGTTCAGCAGATCACACAGGTTCACGTCTCATCCCAATGCTGCGTAAGGCTGTGGATCCAGCTGGGAATCTGCTTTGGCACCGAATTCCTTTTCCCTGCTGGGCACAGAAGTGCCACAGCCATGGGGAGAGTTTAAATCCTAAATTGTAGGGAGATAAGAAGGACCAGATGAGCAGCAAGGTGAAATACAGACACAGAAGTGGAAGGGGAGCAGGGAAAAAACAGGCTCCCATGGGGAGGGACTGCTATGGGATATCAGGATGGCACTCTGCTCCCTGCTTGGCTCGTTTCCCCAGTGTTTGTGATGTGCTGCAGAGCTGTATCTACCACCTATATCTATTATCTATATCAATATTTTAGGACTAGAGTCAGTCAGGCCCTTTCCCTCAGGCTTTTATCCACCGGATATTTTCCTGCTTTTCCTTGCTGGCTTCCACCTGCAGGAAAAGCCTTTCAGGGGGTCACCTACCTGGAAATCCACCTGCCAGGGCTCAGGGCTGACCTGCTGCAGGTCCTGCAGGTGGGTTTTCCGGAGGGGGTTTTTCACCAGGGCTGTGCCAGGATCGCTGGCTGTGGGCACCTTCCTGCGAGGCTCGTGGTCGGAGATTTGGGTGGTGCTGTACGCCCGTCTCCTGGACAGAGCCTTCATTCCTGAACGGTGGGAGAGAGGATCAGCTGGGCTCCGGAGTGGGATCAGCCAGTACCACCCCCCTGGCTCACGGTGGAAGGCAGGGAGCCCTCCCCAGCGTCCTGCCAAAGCTCAGGGGGCCACACTCAGCCCTGCGAAGTTTTAAGCAAAGCAACGAAACCACAAAAGGAAATAGAAACACTCATAATTCCTGGGGATGTCAAGAGAGCAGGTTGGGAAGGTTTTGTCTGAGGAGTTTTCAGCCAAAAAAAGCCTGACTGCATTTCCCCAAACCTCCCTGGAGAAGACAAAGGGTTTACTAATGAAATTTAATTAGTGCAGACACGCTCCTGTCAGAGCAAGACTAAAATTTGCCTTGGAAAGACAAGATTTCTCATTGCTTCTGACAAGTTTGAGAGGATGCACAGCACAGCTCCTCTTGGAATAAAAGGGAAGAACATCCTGTGAGTAACAGAGGTTTCCCCAGCTCCGGGGTGCAACCAGCTGCTTTATGCCACATGCTGCTGACACAAACACCCAGCCAGGCCATGGTGGGGAGGAGTGACACCCTGGGGAGAGGGCTTTGGACCCATTCCCCCCCTCTCCTGACAGGGAAGCTGCTTTGCAGGTACAGGGATGGTCTAGCAGAGATATCCATTTGCTCACTCCACTCCTCCTCACACCACTTGGGAAGCTTGTAAATAATTATGTGGCCAAAGCTAAAGCTGCTTCGAAAATCTCCAGGGAACCCATCTCACCAGGGCTTCCCTTGATTTCCTGACAGGTTTGGATAAAACATCCAAACCAAATAGACTTGCTCAAGCCTCAGGAGATCTGTCATCTCTCCTGCAAATTCCTCCAGCTCTTTGCTGCTGAAGACATGTATAAATCAGGCAAAAAAAATTGGGGGAGCAGTGACAGGAGCTTGATTAGAGAGACAGGGGCATCACCCCTCCGCAGGTACAGAGGAAAGTCTGACCCGTGTCCGTGTCCGACTCTCCCCCAGGATCTCTGCCCACGCCCAGGTGGTCGGGGGAGTGCTCAGCGGGGCAGGAGCCCTCCGAGTCTCTGGAGTGATTCCAGCTCTCCAAGCCTGCTCCCTCCTCCTGGGAGTGAAAGAAAACAGAGCTGCCCGACTCCTGGGAATGCATCATGCTGTACCGCCGCCTCTTGTCCTGGGAGGAAGCACAGAGAGGGAACAGGTCCCACCATGGTGTCTGTCCACCAGCTCCCAGCTGAGACAGGCTGCACCAGCATCCTTAGCCACTACTGCCCCCCAAACTCCCACCCATTACCTCCCTTAAGGACACAGCTGGGAAGCAGGAGGCGTCCCCTGACCATGCACAGAGCCAAGACCCTCGTGTGCATCCCGACACCCTCTGCTCCTGGGACGGCCCCACGGACTCACAGATCTGGGGTTGGAGAGGTACGGGGAGGTGTCGCAGATGACACCGTAGCTGACCAGGCGGTCACCAGGGAACAGGCAGCTGGTGCTGACAGGGGACACCAAGACCTCGGTGCTCTCAGGAAAGACCCACTCCACGGACACGTCGCTCAGGACCGGTGCCATCGCCTTCTTCAGCGACCTGATCATCTGCAAAGGGCGGGGGGAGAGCTTCAACACCGGCTGTGTGAGCCATGGTGCACGTGCCGTGTGCCGCAGGGAAGAGGAACATTCCCTCAAACAAACCCACCAGCTGATTCCCACCCTCTCCTGACAGCCTGCTTCCACTTAGTCTACTCTGAGGCCCATCCCAGCACCCCCATCTCCTTGGCACAGTTATACTTGACAGAGCTGGGTTAATGGTTGATCTTTAACAGCCTAAATGACTCCATGATTCCATGATTTTTTACCATGAGCAGATAGGGATGGAGCACAGGGCTGATCTCACACACGCTGCCAGCCCAGAGCAAGGTGGGAGCTCACGGCCTGAAGGATCTTTCTCTGATGTGAGGCAGCACTCCTTGCTCCTCTCCAGCACCCAGGAAATGCTGTCAGCCTCCACTGGTCTGAACCCCAGCCCTTGTCCCGAGCCCGGGACTCACACACTGATATTTTTGGAACAGCTCATTGCTGGCACAAGCCACTGCCAGAGATCAGCAATGCTCTGCTAGTTACACGCGTAGAAAAGACCAACATCTATGAATACCTCCTGGACAAACCTGCTGGGGAGCCATCTACACGAGCTTCCCTGCATGCCAAGGGAGCTGAACACTGGATTTAGAGACAGAACAGCTCAAATATTCCCTATTGTTCCCTGTTTTTTCACAGGCTCGGGAAGACACACCAGGCTGTGTTTTATAAGGCCGTTAATTGATGCCTCAGACTGCTGAAGGCACCAAGCCTGCAAAGCTCTTATTAACAGCTCTTATTAAACACCTCTCTCTTCACTGTCTTTGCTTTTAATTTACATCAGAAATGTTGATGCCATTCTGACTTAGAGAGGTTTTTGTGTGCTCCAGGCTGCTGCAGAGGGTGGAGTCGCTGAACTCCTTGAGAGATCAAGAAGATAGGAGCTGGCTTTTTGGAGATATTTAGGAGCCAGAGACCCAGTTCTCTCCGGGTTTAGTCAAGCAGCAGGTGACAGGCTGTGCATCTGCCAGGGGACAGCGCCATCCCTACGCCGGATTTGAAGCACACGGTTTTACTCTTCATGGGGAGAGAGGCTTTAAAGTCAGCTTAATAAGCAAAGCCATCACAGCGCATTCCTCTCGCTCCAAGCCCGAGTCCTTCTCGCCTGAGCAATGCCAGGGCTGAGCCCGACTTCAAAACTAATTGGCTGCTTTGATGCCGCTCCCTCTGCCCTCGCCGTATCCGAGGCAGAGCTGCCTTTGCAGGCAGAGCTGCTGCACCCCGGCTATAGCGGCCCCCAGCCCCAGGCGGAGGGAGAGCCACCCTCCCACTCCCTCCGACGGCCGGACACGGAGATGCTCCTTCATCCCCTCCCGCTCGCCCACCTGCTGCGAGGGGGGCTTGGGAAGGCAGGGCCAGGATGGGGAATGCGCCCGCTGGGAGCCGCGGCCTCCCCCTCGCTGAGCCGGAGCATCGCTACAGCCCCGCGGGGTGGCCGCGGGGAGTGGGGGCTCTACCTTGGGCTGCAGCCTCTCGCCCTCTGCCAGGAACTCGGAGATGCCCCTGGACACGGCAGCCAGACCCCGGACCAGCCTCCTGCAGGCGTTTGGCCCGACGCCAAAGCTGTAGCACCTGCAAACAGACAGGGAGAATCAGGATCCGAAGGAAAAGCCAGCCCCCAGCCCCATGTAGCTCACACAGGCAGAAACTCCCTCTGGCTTTATCCCACTGCCACGTCCAGCAAAACAGCCAGCCCCTCTTTTGGCTGGGTGGCAGGAGGGTTGGGAGCCTTTCAGTGCCTAAAGGGGCTCCAAGAGAGTTGGAGGATTTTGGACATGGTCATGGAGGGACAGGACAAGGGGGAATGGCTTCCCACTGACAGAGGGCAGGGTTAGACATGATATTGGGAAGAAATTCTTCCCTGTGAGGGAGGCCCTGGCACAGGGTGCCCAGGGAAGCTGTGACTGCCCCTGGATCCCTGAAAGTGTCCAAGGCCAGGCTGGAAGGGGTTTGGAACGCCTTGGGCTATGGAAGGAGTCCCATGGCAGGGGGGGTGCAATGAGATGGGTTTTAAGATCCCTTCCAATCCAAGCCATTCTGGGGTTCTATGAACTGCCAGCCCCCTCCTCTCAGCAGACCCCAAACCCCTTCCCCAAAGACCAGCCTTCAGCAGTGACACTAAGGGGTTCCCAGCAGGACCTCAAGCCTTCCCCTCCTCTGCAAACACAAACAAGCTGCTTTGCTCTCAGTTCAGCTCTTTTCCCTGCTGGCTGTGGTCAATAGCACTAAATATCCAGTAATTATCTCTGCTTGCAACGAAAATCAACGTTTTCTCAAGGAAGGATGATCAAGCCAGGTGAGGCTGCTCCCCCCAACTCCCAGGTCTGTGAATCAGGTTTGGTTTGGGCTGAAGGCTGGAAGTCGAGCTGGAGCCCAGGCAGGAAGGGCAGTGCTAGGTGGGAATGGATATGTCAGGAAGCCAGGAGGATGGGAATGGGTGGGATACAGCATTTGGGAAGGGCAGTGGATTGCTGAGAAAGAAAGCACCTTCAGCAGCAAACAGCATCTGCACAAGGGGCTTTTCTCTTGGAGGGATTTAATCCTCAGCTGGCTGCAAATCCTAGGCCAGGCTCATACCCCTCCTAAATAAGGCTCTGATCTTCTTTTAAGATGGGCCATGCCCAGGACTCTCTGTTCCAGGGTCACCTGAGTCCACGCTCCAGCTCTGACTGCATTTAACCCTCGCCTCCAGCTCCGCAAGAGTGAGGGGTGGGATGGTGGGATGCCCTCTGCACTGGGAAACAATCAGACCCCTGTGCAGTTACAAACCCACAGAGCAGCTTCCCTGATAACCCCGAAGTCTGAGAGATGGAAGAGGAATCAGGATTTCTTACATTTTTCTCATGTTTTGTGACCCTTAAAGAGGCAGAGGAGAAACCAGAACAGCCTGTGATCAGGGCTGGGGAGCCAGGCTGAGAGCTCATGCACAAATTAGCTGCTTTTTACATTGCTCCCTTTCAGCATATTCAATTCTGCACAGCCCCATCCTGGAAGCAGCTGGGGCCAGCCCCAGATGTGCTTTAAAATTTTTTTTTAAAAAAAAAACAAGGAAGATTGTTGGCATGTCAATCTCTCCTAGCAGGAAGCATCAGCCGAGAGCTGTGAAGAGCTGTGAAGTTGTCAGCTCAATTATCCTGCTTTTGATTGTTTAAAAAGCATCTGAACTTCTGGGATCCGTTCCAAACCCTTTGAGGTTCTCCCATGGCTCACAGCAGCAATCTCTCCTGCCTCTGTCTCTGAAGTGGGGACGTCTGTGAGATGGAGCTGTGCTCAAGGGGAGGCACATCCCAGCCTGTGCCAGGTTTCTGGGCCTGCAGGGGCGAGTCCGTACCTGGTGGAGGAGGAGTGGTCCCGCAGCAGCTCCAGAACCTTCCCGGTGTTGCTGATGGCCCCACCCATGAGCAGAAAGAGCAGCCGGGGGTGGCCCCTGTGGGTGGGCTGGCGGATGACCCACTTCAGGGGGGACAAGAGGTTCGTGCTGCCCATATCAGCCCGGATCCTCCTGATGCTCTGGCAGGCGGTGGCCAGGCTCTCCTGCCCAAAGGAACGGTGGAATTATCAGCACCAGCACCCTCCGAGCAACAAGGAGAACCACAGGAGAGGCTGAGGGAGCTGAGCCTGTTCATCCTGGGGAAGAGAAGGCTCTGGGGAGACCTTAAATCCCCTTCCAGTGCCTAAAGGGGCTCCAAGAGAGGTGGAGAAGGACTTTAGACAAGGGCCTGGAGTGACAGGGCAAGAGGGAATAGCTTTAAGCTGAAAAAGGGCAGGGTTAGATTTGGCATTATAAGGAAATTATTTACTATAAGGGTGGTGAGGCCCTGGCACAGGGTGCCCAGAGAAGCTGTGGCTGCCCCTGGATCCCTGGAAGTGTCCAAGGCCAGGCTGGATGGGGCTTGGAGCACCCAGGGATAGTGGAAGGTGTCCCTGCCCATGGCATGTAAGACCATAATCATCCACACAAACCAGTCTGTGATTCTATGGACTGTGGGTCCACCCACCTCACAATAGGCCTGGCTGACAGGAAAGAGGGTCTTGAAGGTGGATCCAAACCCAATGACGTTGAAGAGACACGCTGGCATCAGGCTCTTGAGAATGACCAACAGGGCATCCTGAGGGGTGGAAAGCAAGCAGACATCAGCACACTGGGACTCTCCCTGGCTGCCCCACCTTCACCAGTAAAAGCTCTGCCCAGAGCCATCCCATCTTATTCCCACCTTCATCTGACAACAAACCAACTGCTTCTTTCCCATGCCTCCATACGAACCCGCTCTTTTCAAAGTCCCTTGACGATATCTGGGACCGGGAGCAGAGAGGAAAATGGGGAGTTTTTTGAAAAAAAAAGACAACAAAGAACTGAACAATTTTTCTGTTTGTTTTTAAGGGATTCAATTTGTGCTGGCAACACAGTGCTGCAGCACAGAGCTGGTGGGTGAGAAGCAGAGTGTGAAATTGAGAAGTGTGACACGCAATGCATCTCAATGCCTAAACTTGCAGAAAATAAACAAACAGCTTAAAGTTACACAAAAGGAAAAGCCTCCCCCATCCCCAATTCTCTTGTATTCATAGCTGGCTTCAATTAAAATAACTGGGAGACAACAGTTTAAAGCTATTTTCTTTACCAGAGGTGGTTATCTAACGTGCCTATTCCTGGGCTTTACATAAGGCAAGAGCGACTTGAATTGTCACAGTGATATTGTGGACAAGTTCAGGACAGGGCTTGTGATCACAGCAACTGGGCAAGAGCTGCCTAAGGAGCTCTTGATCTTGTAGGAGCAATTATGTGGCAGGAGAGGAGGCCCATTTAAAGCAAAGTGTTTATTTAAAGCAAAATGTAAAGCAAAGTGTTCAGGAGCAGCTCAGTTCTATTTAAATGCTGATCAAGGCAGACTCCTGCCGGTCTGCCGAGGGCAGCAGAAACCCTCCAGCCAGCCCCTGGAGGAGCTGCCAAGGTCAGACGAGCAAGAATAGCCTCCTTGAGTTGTCCTACCAGTGGCAAAGACCAAGTGACCACAGAGGGACACAGCGAACCCCTCCCTGGGTCCAGCAGGGATGTGGTGCCAGGTCAACCCAGCTCCCAAAGCCTGTAAGACTCAGCAACAACACAGAGCTGGAGCACTGAAAAATCAGTGGAATAATGTACAAGAACAGGGCTGCCCTTTAACAGGCTCTGGAGTACTTGAATCCAAGCTGTTATCTCAAACCTACGAGGATATATTTATACCACTGCTCCCAGATGGCTCCTGGGATGCTGGCTCTTCCAGATCTCAGTGCTGACATCCCATCTTGGAACTCATTACAAGGGAAAAAATACAAATTTCCAAATATTTCTCTTAAAGCACTTCTCAAAATGGGCAACCGATGCCTACTTGCTTTTTCAGCAAGCAGAAAGATTTATTGCTTCTTATGGTAAATATTGATCTTGATCCTGTTGCACTCCATAGCTATATGGCAACTCAATAAGGAGGGATGTTTGCTTCTAGAAAAGTCAATTCCCAGTTATTAGTGCAGTTTTGCCAGCGAGCACCATCACAGCCTGGCTCTTCTCCCTGGCTGCATCAGAGTGGGAAAGGAACTGGCTGCAGGAAATTTAAATCCCTGGATTTTCCACTCCAGCTGCTTTGGACGGGTGCCCTCCTGCTCCGCACGGGCCCTTCCTCCCCATTCCTGAGTGAATCCTGAGGCTGCACAGCTCCAAGACCTATCATGCCATGCATCCAGCCAGCTGAGGATGATGCAGAAGCTTCCACCAACCAAAACCCACCCACATCCTCTCAGATTAGCCCCTGCTGCAAGGTCCCTGCTGTCTACGAGTGACAAACAAGGATGGGACACTCAAAAGAGGGACAGTGGGTTTCTCCCTTGAGGTATCTCCTCCAAAATCTCCCTAAAAAAATTTTTTCCTGATGGGGAACAGCCTTTTTCCTCTTTCTACAGCCCTCCTCCAATGGGATTTCCATTTCAGGACCTCTCAGAGAAGGGCTCTGATCCTGCAGGTCCCCATCCCCAGGGGACAATCCTGCCTCCACAGAGGCTGCAGAGACTGTGGTGCCCAAACCCAGCCATGCTGGGAGTTGGAAAGCAAAAATCCACCCTGGGACAAGATTCCAAGACTCCTAAAGATGCTGGGGGAAGGGGGTACAACCCCAGAGATATCCTGTTCCCCTTGGGAACAGCCTCCCTATCCCAGGGGATGTGCTGCAGCCATCTGCAGGCTCCCCAGCATCCCAATCCCTGTTGCTGAAGGTGTCTGTCCTTCTTCGGCAGTTCCCATGGAAACTGGAGACAGGTGGGAAAAGAGATGTGCTAGAAGATGGACAAGCTCAGGGGTGGGTCTGTGGCAACCTCATGAGGTTCAACAGACCAAGTGAGGGTCCTGCACCAGGGCTGGCACTGGGTAAGGGCCACATCTCAGGCAGGGGAACCTTAGATCCACAAAATATCCTGACAATGCTATTTTTTATCCAGAGGTCTCGACACATCTCCCATAATCATCCACCAGGCTGCCAGTGTTCACTTGTGTTTGGAAAAGAGATACCTCATGTTTAAATCATTTCTGTGGGTTCACAGAGGTGCCCACCAGTAAAACCTCTCCTAATGCATGGTCAGCACCTCGCTCCCTTTGGAGCTCCCTGGAGGTTTCCTCCTAGGCAGCCATCACCCAAAGCCCTCCTGGAGACAGGGAGAACTGGAAAAGGGATGGACAAAACATGCCAGCAAGAGTGGGAAAGAAAATAATTCTGCATTTTGTGTGCCGATAGGAAGAAGGGGAAGAGAACGGGGGAGAGTCACCTTCATTTCAGGTACCGAACAAGCGCCATGGCTGACATGGCTAAAATACAGACTACAATTACCCCCCATCCCCTGATAATGAACACTGATGCTCTCAGCACCCCCACTGCTCTCTCTCATTCATCCCTGTTGACAGGCAGGTGCTTCCCCTCCCGCAGGTACCTTGGCATGGTTGATGCTCACACCACTCATGCTCCTGCTGCGGTCTACCAGGAAGATGAACTCTCCCTGGGCTTTCCGGAGGCCTGGCTGCACAGTCCTCAAGTCAGGGCAGAAGTTGAGCATGATGACAGGGTGGTGGGGGATGTCCTTGTTCAGCCGCTTCCTGATGATTTCCGTCTGAAAGAAAGCAGGAGAGAGCTGGAGAGGTTGATTTTTCCACCCTATTTCAATTTGAGGGGGATCAGAGCAGGGCTAAAAATGCAAGTGCATGGCTTTTTGTGGGCCAGAATCTGCTTGTTCTGGCCCCAGAGGTGACAACACCAGGGTGGGCAAATGTCCAGGCGTCTTGTTCTGTCCATACTCACAGTATTCACCATCCCTGCAAGTGTCCAAGGCCAGGCTGGATGGGGCTTGGAGCAAGCTGGGATAGTGAAAGGTGTCCCTGCTCATGGGAGGGGTGGGACAAGATAAGCTTTAAGGTCCTTTTCACCAAACCATTCTGGGATCATATGGAGCAACTGCACACCCAGATAAAAGCCTGGAGAAGAAATCAAAAGACCTGGTCCTAGCCAGCACCTTGCAAAACTGATTCTTGAAACATTTCATTAGATCCTTCCCAAAAACCTGGTTCATTAGCACAGCTTAGCATCCCACCGAGGCACGCCAGAGGTTTTCTCCATGGTCACTCACTAATGAAGTGTGAGATGCAGCTCTTGATCTGCTGCATTCAGCACTCCAATTCATTCCTGCCACCTCTGGTTTGCTGCTTTTTCTGCCCATTTCTTTTATCACTTGTCTTTGTAGGGATTGAAAGGCTTTGGAAAGCTGAACCGTCTGCTCTGGCCATGGTTCGATAGGAACCTGCATGATCTCTGCACTGCACACAGCTCCAATGGCTCTCCACATTTTCTCTCCTTCTATTTCAAGTATTCATTACAAATGGGATAAAATTAAACCGGTAAAAACTTCTTATGATGGGTTTATAATGTGCTGTTATATGTGTATCAAGCAGTAACGGGTTCACAGCCTCAGCTGCTTTGGAGGGAGCTCCAGGGCCCCACATCAGCCCAGCTGTGGCCTTTCATCCCTGGGTCTGAGTGTGGAAGCAACTCCTCAGCAGCAGCTCGATCCTCAGGGGCTTTGTTTGCCTCTTTCCTCCTCTTTCTGGCTGCTTTTCTTGTTGATTTCACAGGGAGTAAATCAGACCCCAGATATCTGGGCATGTTTTCTCCAGCCACGAGTCACATTCCTCAGTCTATGAGCTGATGACCAACCTTTGTTTTCTAAAATTCACAAACTCCCTGTGGCTCAACATACACACACACACAAGATCTCTGCTTTCAGCTCCTCTGCCTGAGTGCTGCTTCTCTGACCCAGTGAAGTTCCACTCATAGGAACAAGCCAAGCTCCCACTCATCCATATGCTATGGGGTATAAATTAATCAGCTGCCGAGAAATCAAAGGGCTTTCTCCATTTGCATTTCCCTCCAGCCATATGACATTATTTTCTTTAACAACTTTTCCAGTTTATCACATTCCAGACCAGCGTGTTCCTTGCTGCCTCTGTCCAAATACTGAATCGTGGCCCTGGACCTATCAGAACTCCCTGGAATGCTCTTGGGTATCCATGACAGAAATTTCCTGTGTGATCAGGATGGGCCCATATTTTGGGATTTCTCACTGACTGGAGCAAATTTTACAGGCAAACCTTCAGTAAACAGCTTCAGAGGAGCTGCTACAGGTCAGCCAGAAAAGAAAACATCTCCTCACCTCCCTTCTGTTCCCCTTCACCCATTATCCAATTAGAGTAAACTAATCAGATTTTGTCAAGGAAAGTTGATTCCAGTGTGCATCCATCCCCATCAACCTGCAGCTGACAGCATCCAAGCCTTTTGCATAACAAACTGAGGGAAGAGAATTATCATTTACTGCTGAAATTTCTGGGCTAATTTAATCTAAGCCAAGAAGTGGCCAGTGTCCTGTTCTGAGCAGCAACAATTCCAGCCCATCATGTACCCCAGGTATTCCAGGCATTTTCTCTGCTCCCTGCAGCTGTTTCTCAGTCCTCCTGGGGCACAGGTGGCTTTCCTGCAGGGAAATGTCTCCAAAATGATCCCCCCTTAGATAATTTGACATGCTAAAGATGCAGAAATAATTAGGGAGCCATCCGAGGCGTAGCGTGGGAGTTTCATCTCGTTCCACCTGCCACACGCTGAACACAATTAGAGGAGACACCTGCAGAGTCCCAGCCCTGTGAGAGACAGTGGAGGGCAAAGGGAAGGGAGGAGAGGAGGGCTGACAAATCTCTGGTGAAAGGAGAAATCTTAGCAGCACAGGGAAGCACCCCTGCAGCAGGTCTGGGATATCTGCCAGGAGGGACCCGGGATCAGACACGTGGAGAAGGAGTTTAAGGGGAAATGAGCATCCCTGGGCACACAGGAGAGTCCTGGCTGTGTAAAACAGGAGCTGACACCATCAGCCCCAGCTGTGGCCACACAAGCACAACCAGTCCTTTAGGGGAAGACGCCCACCCTGGAAATCTGGAGGGCTCTGAGCTGTCTGCTCCTCTCCGCTGATCCCAGACATGCCAAAGTGTTGGGCTGTCATTCATTCCTTCAGAACTGCTGGTAGATGAGGCACAAATCCCAGCACAGATATTTTTCTCTTTGCTGCTCAGCAGAACAAAGAGAAGTCTCTCCTACCTTGTCTTCAGTTCAGCTCATTATTCCCAGGAAAATCACTTCTTTCTCTCTGACAGCCACCCAGAAAGAGTAAATATTTACTGAGCAATTAAAAGAATATTTTATTCTATGTCATTGCAATAATTATAATACCCTTAATGCTATCACAATGCACCTCTCTAATTATGCTATGCTAGACTAGCACTAATTATACACACAATAACCATCTCAGAGCTCCTTCCCCTTTCAGTTTATCAGCATCACTGCTGAATTTTCCCCTCTTCCTCCACACAAGCCCCTCTCTGAGGGAGGATGCTGCAGGTCTCATTGGGACTTCGCAATATCTGATGCTGGAAACAAGGAATCGTCTTCTAGCTCAGCTCCAGTCCATGCAAAGCCTCAGCTAACACCTGTAATTTGTGTTTCTCACCTTTTTCTTGGCACTGGGGTCTTTCTTAGTGCCTTTAATGAAATCATTTTTCCCCTTCAGGTGTCGTTCGTACTCTGCAGGGGTCATGTCACCTTCTTCCATTAAGACGTGGGGCATGTGGGGCTCTGGAAATGCAGAGAAATGTGTGAAGAACAGCCGTGGTTACACTTTGGGTCTGGCAGAGATGCAGCAGTATCTGTGAGCTTGGGGAGCTCAGAAAAACCTGCGAGGAGCCAGGATCACCTCCTGGGAAGCCTACCCTTGACAACATTTACAAAACCAACGCTAATCCAGCCGTCACCAGAGCTACAGGTGAGGATCCCAGGAAGAGGCAAGACCAGCAGAGGGGAAGCAGAGCCCACCTACCGCTTGGATGGATCAGGATCTCCACGGGTCTGTCGAAGGTGTGCTTGTTGGCCAGCGTGATCATGATGCTCTTGGCAGAGCGAGCCGTGGGGTCGGCGTCTGCTCGGATCTCGTGTGTGGGGCTCTCAACTCCTGCCCAGGGAAACCGAGGTGCCAGGAGGGATTGAGGATGGGGGAGACCAGGGAGAAGAGATGACAAGGTGGCAGAGGACAGGAACCCACGTTAGCATCAAGCCTGTACTGGTAAATCCACCCTAGCGCAGTTACGTTACCAACACAGATTTACATTGAGGAGGAGGAGGAGCGTGGACATCGCCTTGGGGAGGCGATAAATCAGCCCTGTGCAGCAGGACAGCCCCAGTGCTCCTACCTGCCAGCAAACACGGCCCCCGGATCTCCAGGTGGAAGCTGAACTCATACTCAAAGGGGTTGGTGGCCTCATTGTCCAGCAGCTGAGCCAGGCAGAACCTGCTCCCTTCCTCTGGGCTCCCCGATCCGCAGAGGTGCTTGTCCCTGCTGGTGAGATAAATCCAAACAAACCCTGGGAACATGTTCTATCCCCCCAGGAACTGCAGGTCTGCCAGAGGTAAAGGCTGCAGCCACTCTCCAGCCTCCTGCAGCTCCTGCTCAGCCAGCCCTGCATTCCCCAGGATCACTCCCAGACAGAGTCCACCCTGTGGTTTTCCATACGTTCGGAGCTGGTGGCTGGAAGAGCTGCTGGCATTCTCCAAGCTGGGCTGGGGGACCCTGGGGACACACACAGCTGGCAGAAGGACCCTCACCACCCCGCTGGGCAGTGTCTGCAGCTCAGAGGAGGTGCTGATGAAGATGGAGACACTTTCCAGGGGAGGAATCATGCCCAGGTTGGCCACAAAAACAATCCTCTCCAGGTCCTCATCCATCATAATCCTTCCTGCACAGAGATTGGACCACGCCAGGTATTGCAACCATGGAAAATGCTCCTTTCCAGGCCTCCCACAACCCCCAGCCCTGGATCAAACACCCAAAGCCACCCCCACTGCACACATCAGCTTTCTCCAAAGAGCCCCAGCTTCTGCATCACTCCTTTGGCTGCCCAGAAGCAGCAGTGCCTTCCAAGACGGATAAGACTGACACTTTTGGCATGAGCACCACAACCCCTCAGCCTCCCAGAAGGAGCCCCCTTGGTGCCACAGCATACACCAGCCAGCCACCCCCTGTTATCTCCCCACTCCCCTTCCCCTCCTTTTCTCCCCACTTTCCCTAAAATACCCTCAACCCCCTCACCTCTTCCATCACCAGCTCTTCCAGGGGAGAGGCTGCAGCTGTCGAAGTAGGTGTCATCTATCTTGGCTTTGTCTTTGATCTGCACTGTCACAGTGCGCCGGGACACGGCTGCCTCGAAGCCCACAACAGTCGTGGCCTCGTCCAAGGGGTACACAAAGAGACCTGCCAGCCAGGAGGGGTGTTAGTAACACCCACCTCTTCCCTGGACCCACCAGCCAGGTCCCTCTTGGCACTTCCAAAAAAAAATCCCACTTGTGGGATTTTTCACACCTAAAAAGTTGTAGATTTGGGCACGATACACTTGGTTGTGCTTCCCACCAGCATCTAAAGGTTGAAGGCATGCACAGAAACCCAGCATTGCCATATCCTGACTTTAAAGTTCCCGTTCCAAGCTTCACTCCTTAAAACTTGCCTTCCAAAGCCTGGGGGTCTGGGTTGTGGTAGGTGAGCAGGGCTGTCATCCCAAAGGCATAGCCACTGACGCAGGATGTCACCTCGGACGCAATGAGGGGCAGCCGGGAGAGGGTCACCCGGTTAATCAGCCCTGGCATCTTCCCGGGGGCCTCTGGGTGGTGGTGGGGAGCTGAAGAGAGAAAGGTGAGAATGGATGTGGAGCCCAGAGTGCCCAAAACGTTTGCATGGCTCTGCCCACCTCATTCTGAAGCCTTGGGACAGAAAGGTGAGTGACCTGGGACAGGATGAGACCTGGGTTTGATGACTGCAGTGATGGGGATGGAGCAAGACCTCGGTGGGAAGACACAAGGAAAACCTTTGCCCCAAATCCCCATTGGCACAAGGGGGGAGGTTCAGATGAAACCTCCCTGGCTGGGGACAGACAGCCCCAGATGTCCATAGTCCCCGGCTCCCATGCTGCTGGAGTCTGGGCAGAACAGGTCAACATATTTTTCTGTCCCTCTTTCTCCTCATTATCCTCCAAGCCAACAACTTTCTCCAGGGTAGGCTATGATCATGAGAGATTTCCTTTCTCCTGGGGAATAAAGAGAAGGCAGGCAGAGCCAGAGATCCTCCTGCCCTCCCATGCCTTTGCCCATCCTCACCCTCACTGATTTCGGGGAGATGCCACTGCTCTGCTGTCCTGCATCTCCAGATCCTTCCTGCACGGGCTGACTCATCCCTCCCTGTGCTCAGCCGACACATTCACATGCAAAGTGACTCCTTCTGCCAATTACATTCCAACTCTTTTCCCTAAGCAGGTTTTCCTCCTGTTACAGCTCCTCTCCCCCAAGCCTCAGGGGTTTAAAGGAGNGCAGTGATTTACGAGGCCCAGGAGAAGCCAGCAGCATTGAAATACATCAGTTTCTCATTCCCTACCAGTCCTGCCTTATTAAAACCCACCTTTATATGCAAATGCCACAGAAGAAATCAAGGCCACGAGCTCGAGGAGTGCTCGGGCAGGAAAACGGCGTTCAGAAAGGAAAAAGGGAGAGCCAGGGAGAGCAACAAGGGCTGTCCAGGATACGGGAGAGCAGCCAGGGAAACCAAGCATAGGAAACAACAGCGAAGATGATGATGATGGAGGGCAGTAATCCCAAGGCACACCCCTGAATCCCAGCCAAAAACCTCAGCCATCTCCAATTTAATCCACCCCTCCTCCACCACAAATGCTGCTCATGCTAAGAGCCGCCCAGGGAGGTCGGGATGCATCCATGGGGATGCAGCCCCCACAGTCAGGAGATGAACAGGAGTCCTGCCTGAGCCAGGGGAGGCCATCCCACACCGGGATGCTCCAAGCCGTGCCAACAGGGCTTGGGAAATCAGGAGATGGCAAGAGTTCACCTGCCACAGAGAGAGACAATGAAGGTCCCCTCACTTCAAGATGTGTTAGAGGCCATCAAGGTATCAGAAGTGATTAAATGTCAGGTGGGGGAGGAAGAAGGGGGAATGATTTTACCTTAGGGAAGAAAAATGGGAAGAAGCTTTCCACCAGCTTGGCACAACAGGAATTCATTACTGGGACTGCCAGAGGGGTGAATTTGGGCTCCAGGAGTGTGACTTCAGCTTGGAAGCAGGGACCTAGAGCAGAGCCATGGGAGAGTTCCAAGCCACTTACATCGCCTGCACCCATGGAAGATTGGAGACAAAGCTCCCATGGGAACCACTCTACCAGCAGGGATTCCTGCATCACCTGGGCCAGGACAAGCACTAAGGGATCCTTGGTGAGATGCAGAGCCCTGTGCCATGTCCTGTTTAATCCAACCAGGAAAGCTGCACCTCTCCTGCAGCTCCGAGGTGGCTCAGAGGAGCCTGGCACCAGCCCTCGCTGCTGTGCCAGCCAAAAAATCGGCCCCACAAGGACAGGGAGGGCTCAGAGGGCTCTTCCCGGCAAAAATCCTTTGGCAGGGGATGCTGCCAGCAGAGCCATGGGGCTGCTCCACACAGCTCGTATCACCAACGCCATCAAGTGACTGCAGCATGGAAAGGGAGAGCAGCGGAGAGGCTGGAGGGAGGGAAAGCGGTGGGGAGGCAGGAATCTCTCCCCTGTACCCCCCAGGAGCTCAGCACCGGCCCCTTGCCTGCTCCCCATCCTGCCTTTGCTGCTCTGGGATGTGCACTGAGTCTCCGTTCGGGCAACAGGGCCTGACTCTCAGGATGGGACCTGGCAGGACACTGCATTCCCACAAAATCACCAACAGCTTGATGCTGTACAGGGTACCCCTAGACCCAGCCAGTCCTCAGCGTGTCCCCTCACTGCCACCAAACATCTCCTGCCTCACACACACAGCAGGCACGGGGCCATCCCACAGAGCTGGCCAGGCACCTCCCAACCTCATACTGCATCTTGACATCCCAGAAAAAAGGGGAAAACACTGGTTAATACCTTCAGCCCTCAAAATACAGCCGTAATCCCGTCAACTAGGGAGCACCTCAGGGCTGGAGAGAGACGTCCCTTGGCCAGCCACGCTCTGGACCTGGCACACCAGGCTGCTACTGGATCGATCTTGTATTTCCCCCTGCCTTTGTAAGCGTCCTATTCCATGACAATCCACTGCTCTTCCCGGCCACGGAGGGGAGGGAGACATGGAAACGTGATCACCCCAGTCCAGGCAATACCCTCGGCCAATTCCTGCGCCCGACTGACGGGGAGGGCGCTGATGCTGCTGAGACGTCTGCGGACAGCGGCCGTGACGCGCGGGGAGCGCAGGGCTGCGAGCCGGAGCACAGGCTCCAGCCCCTGCACAGGGCTGCAGGCGCCTGTCCCAGCACTCCCGAGGGGCTGGGGCTGGATTTTATGGGATGGGAAAAGGTGTTTTATGTGCCTGAAAAACGGGCGTGGTGCCTGGAGCACTGCTTGGAGCTTCATGGGTCCCTAACCACTGATGAGCACTCAAAAACTCTGAGTATGTGGAGTAACGACAGGAGAATAATGCTCCTCTGAGGTGTGTTTTCGTGCATTGAAAAGGAATACAGAGCAAAACCGTGAGCACACAGCCTGGATTCTGGCAGGACCAGACTGCCAGGAGTTGGGGTCCCAGCTGTACCACACCACAGGATCTGTGGCGTTCGCAGCCGACAACAAGATAGGGAGAGCCAAAGCAGGAGCCAAGATAAAACCCGACACAGCTCCACCCGGCCCTGCTGCCTGAGGGGCAGAAACCTGGGGCAGCCCGGCTCCTTCCGCCCCCCAGGACAGGAAGGCAGCCGTGTGAAGCCCAGCCCTGGTGCCACACCTTGTGTCAGACGCATTTTTGAACCGCTGAATCAGTGCCCCGCCCTGCTGTAACCCCCGACCGGCCACAAACGGGTTCCCTTGGAGATCTCGCCTCCAGGCCCGAGCTAGACCAGGGACACATCCCCACTGCTCAGAGGATGCCTGGTTTTCTGCAGCTGGGTAAAATATTCCTTCCACGTCGTCTGTCTCAATCAACACTGACATCCAGTGGCTCGCCGGGATGACGACAGCCGGAGCGCCCTGTGGAGATGTACAGGTGGACAGAGCTGGCCAAGGATGCCTGTTGCACCACAGCCTCCCATCAGCATTCCTGGGCAACCACCACGGGGAAACAAACTCCCCCCTGTTTGCAAATCCAAGACAGGAGAAGCCTTGCGGTTCCCAAACTTTCAGGGCTCTCAAGTAGAGTCACCCTTGGGAATTCTCCCTGGTTTTCAGGGGCAGCAGGGCTCAGGAAGGTGCTGAGGGACCCCTGCCTTCACCTACCTGACCTGCATCGCTGCAGGTCATGAGTAAGACATGCAGGAGCCCCTCCAGCTGCTTTCTCCCAAAGCACGAGGCTCAAACCTGGCCAGGAAACTGGGATCTACCCCTAAAATATCTCTAAGAAGCAATAGAAGGAAATGCAGTTTGAAAAAGCACCCATAGCACTGTCCTGTCTGGAAGAGCCATGGATCCACCATGGAAGACCTGTGAGATATTCTCAGGAAAAGCCACAGGCACTGTTCTCCCATCTCTAGCCTCCTCTTGCCTCAAACTGCAAGTGGAATATCCCACTTGGTGGAAAACCAGGAAAACAACCACTGCAGGCCCCCAAAGGGTGCCAACATGGCCCCCGACTGCCACAGCAGCGACAAGGATTGCTGGCCCCAAGGGCACCCTGAGGCCTTAGATAAGGAAATTGGGGAAAGGTTGGGAAGCAGCTGCTTCTGCCAGAGCTCAGAGGAAGCAAATGGGTGCCCCTTCCCGAGGTGACGCAGTGCCAGGATGGGACATGATTGACAGCCCTGGCAGAGACAGATTTTGAGGACTGTCAGCCATAACCCTGGCAGGTGTCTTGGACCACCAGCCTGGCCCCAGAGCTGGGTCTCACAGACCTGGATTCACGTCCCAAGCTCCTTCCTAGAGCTGTTAATCACACATTTCTGACACAGGGGTTAGTTAACCCCCACCCCGCCGGGCTCACAGCTGGGGGAAAGATCCCCGGGCTGAGCCAGAGGGGGGGTGTTGGCCCAGACACCCCTCAGCTGGGCTAAACCTGCCAGGCAGCCTGCTTCCTGCTTGAGGTGGGTGCATCCAAATCCAGGGAGACACACACGGCCCCCAGGAGCAGCAGAGCCCTTCTCCACCCACCCCTGTCCTGCCCTGCCTCAGCCAGTGTGGTGGATTCCAGCCAGGTCTCAGTGTTTTGACCCTTACCAGGGGGATCAGCCCCTCTCACCCTGCCAAGGTCACTCCTCCTTCCCCAAACAGTGTGTCCACAGACAGGTTATCCCACTTGGCTGCCCAGGACAGCAACAGCCTGTCACCCCCAGCATCATCCCCCCATCCTTCCCTGTCCTCTGCCTGCATGGAGACGGACATAGTCACTACTAATGTCTGTACAATTTTTGGGGAGGGATGGGATGTTCCGGGACTCACCATCCAGCTGGGAAAAAGCAAGGCTGGGAAGCAGCAGCTTGCAAAGTGTGGGCTTGTGCCTGCACAAATATTATGACAGGGATCTCTTCAGTGAGCGGCTTTGTGCTAGGATCGTGCACAGCCTTGGGATGTGTCACACACACACACACCCCTCACACCCACCCCTGCGGAGCTAAAAAGGTGCAGGAGCAACTGGAGAGTAGCCACTGCTTTTCTTACCTTTCCTGGGAGAAAGGAGGAGGAGAAGGAAGAAGGGGATGGGGAGGTTGGAGCAACTTCACCCACTCTTCCAGCCCCTCTGCGGCTGGGCTGGGGGGGGGCAGGAGGGGCAGGAGGAATCCCGAAGGCGACAGGCACGGCTGCGGAGCGCTGTGTCTGGAAGACAGAGAGAGAGAGAGATGAGGAGAGAGGGAAAGGGAGGGAGAGGAGCAAGCGCCGGGGCTTGGGGTGGGGGAGCGCTGCACCACCAGCCACCTCAGCAACCGGTGGTTTCACCCCCCCGGACCCTCCCCACCGGGCAGCGGGGCTGGAGGAAACCGAGGAGTCCCGGGGGGTCCCGGGGGAGCGAGGAAGGGTCTTACCGAACCGTCTGCAGCAACATGTGCCCCGGCGGTGACGCTCTGCCCGGAGCCGGGAGGGTGTCTGGCTCCCCTGGGATGGGGGGCTTCTGAGCCCCCAGGGTGGGTCTCTCGCTCCCCACCGCTGACTCGAAGTGTCCGGAGCTGTCTAGGTGACCATTACCATCATCATCATCATCATCATCACCCAGTGGAGCCATTTGTTTTGCCAGGGAGGTAACCATGACAATCCCCCCGAACATCCTGGCGGTTCCCCCTCCCCTCGCTCCCCTCCTGAGCCCGGGGGCTGCAGGGGAGGGAAAGGGCGAAGCCCATCCGGGTGGAGATGCCCCCGAACTGGGCAGTCTGGTGGAAAAAAGAGGCTGCAAACTCCCCTTACCCATCCCCAAGACTTGTCTCCCCGGGATTTTCCGCAGCAGCTGCTGGGAGGGGAAGAACCCACCGCGTTCATATTGTCATCCCCTTCCTCTTTCAAAGGAAGGAAAGCACCCTAAAGCCCCCCAAAATCAGGATGCATCACCACTCACTGGCTTCCTCTGCAGCCCTAGGCTGGATCTCTCTTCCACCTTTGCTGTTGTCCCCATTCCCATCTCAGCTCGGGCACCCTCTCCTCCCCAGGAACACCCAAAGCCCCTCAACTTGGCCCCCATCCATGGGGGTCTAGAAGGACCCTTCCCACAGGAGCAATGCTGCCACTAAGGGATGCCCCTGGTGGGATACAGTCCCTGCCCTGAGCAGCTTACACTTAAACCAGGAAAAACAACTGGTAGAAAGGTGAAACTGAGGCAGCTGGAGGGGCACAGACTTGGACATTGTCCCAAAGCAGAGCTGGACACTGAGCCTAGGTCAGAGCATACTGAGAGTAAAGCTCCTCTTTCTCCCCCTGGCCTCCAAGGACACATCCACGCCGCAGGATTGGGATGACCAGACATGTGGCAACCCTAATGACCCATCTTGTTCCCCAAGAACAATATGCTTTAGAGAAAATGGCAAGAAATTCCACAAACAAATGCCTGTTCAAGGAATTTTGAGCTAAGCCCAGCTCCCAGGGCTGACTTCAGCCCTGAACCTCCAGAATTTATGGTTCTTTCCAGACAAATAAAAACTCATGTCCCATGTTCCCAGTGCCTGTAAATGTTTGTTTACCATGGCTTATGGTTTCTAGGAAGAAAATAACAGAAGTCAGGAGAAATCCTGGGATTCAAATCAACAAATGTGGTAGCAGCGGGGTATTTGTTTAGAAGATAAAGCAACATCTGACATGGTGGATTGAGGCAAGTGTGAGACCTCAGGAGGACACATATGGAGTTGTTTTGGGAGGAATTAATATTTAGTGCTGATGCTGAAGCTGCATCACCACGGGCATCAATGAGGTGATCAAAAGTACTGCCCAGAACAGCTCACAGGGGCCTCCAGCTGGTGTCTGCTCCTCCTCATCTTCTCCAGGACACCCCACCATCGATGAGGGCCCTTCCAGGGAGCAGCAGTGGGGAATGGGATGCGTATAAATGAGGTAAAACTGGGGAGGGGACAAGCTAAAAGTAGCATTTGAGGCCACCTAAGTGCCATCCCTAAGCTTGTGGCTTTACCCACCTAGGGTCAGGAAACAGCAGCATCTCTATTCACTACAGAGGAGTATTTCCAGTCCTGGTTCATGCCTGGGTAGATTCTGGGACTGGCCAAGCATAGGACAGGCTTTCCAGGCTATTTATCCAGCTCACTCGAGTGTGCAAGTGCGTTGCTCTTGTGCTGGGAGATCCAGATGGGCTCAAAATCGGAAAAAAAACCAGAAAAAACCCAGTACTAAACCAAATCTCCTGCTGGATGGACAGCAACTAGCACTTCCCATAATCTCCATGAGTGCTCTGAATGTAAATGCCATTTTCCTCATCCTGGAATGCTCTGAAGAGACAAACAATCACCCTGTTGGGAGACTGTGATGATTAAAAATTGATGACACAGGGCTGGGCAGGGACTGCCTCCCTCTTTCTCCTCCTTCTTTTCCTCCTTTTCTAATTCCTCTTCTTTCTCCCTGCAGCAGGTTTGTGTGTGGACAAGGAAGACCCTGACCTGTTTGTGTGTAAGGACCAGAGGTAATTCCAATGAAATTCCACCGTCCAACCACCACCATTGTGAGACCTCTCATTCCAACACAGCCAAAGTCTGCTGGTGAGGGGAATTAAGCATTTATTTAAATTAATCTGAATATTTATCTCATGTTTAAATGAATAAATATGTAATTATATGACAGCAGAGTCTCCAGCAAAATCAAGGACCCTGCATGGAACCCACAGGAAACCCACACCTCCAGAAGCCCATCCCTGCTCCAGAGACCGAGGAGAAAAATCCTTCCTCATGGACAGAGCAGAGAAACACCCACCACAGTCACACCTCACTGACAGGCTGCACAGCCCTGAAAATCCCAAGGAATTATTCCAGCCAAGGTCAAGGAGCAGAAAGGAAGCGTTGGAAGGACCTGCCCCCAGCCAATGTTGCCTGATCACAATTGTCTTCTTCTCAGTGCCTCTTCCCCTCTCTAAAATGAGACTAATCTCAATTAAATGTGTTTATGGGAGGTGTGCCTGCAAGAAAACATTAAATTGGAAGCATGAGCCTTTTAGCCTCTGGGATTCCCCACATTCATCTTTATTTTTACCCTAATTAACAAATTAATGTCTCAGACGTGCCTTTGGCTGCTTGCTGTGTTCCCATTGAAAATCTCCTCGCGTTCAGCTCCTGTGTTCAGCATCCTCCTGTTGCCATGGAAAAAAATGCCATGATGTCACCTCCACAAATAAAGCTGCCAGCCCCCAAAGTTCACATGTGGGGCTGGGGAGGGATTCCAACAGATTGAGGGACACGAGGCTACCACCTCCAAGCAGGAAATCGAATTAGATGGAAAAGCATCAGATGATAATATTTGATGATGATGTGGTTTGGTTTTAAGGAAAAAACCAACCACAGTTGGTGTGAAGAGCAATACTGAAGGCTCCAGCCCTGCCTGGGATAAGATTTCTCAGCAAAGAAAGAAATAACAGCTCAGATGGAAGTTTTAGGCTGTGGGAACAGATGTTTTAGGGTCTCCATTACAGGGGAGGGAGAATATTGAGTCAGGGAAATAATCCTTGGTTTGGGAACTTGTGGCTGATGCCTGCAAGCTTGGCCATTTTACTGGTTCTGCTGCATGGAATAAAAACAAAAATTCAGACCCTCCTTGAGAGCTGCTCTGTCAAACAAGGCTCAAGGAAGGGAATAGCAGCCCAGCAAGGAAATTCCACAGGCTCTTCCCACACTTCTTTAATTTCTACTTTCCCTTTTACTCCTCTTTATTCCAGAACCTTTAAAGAACAGGTCTAAGCCGGCTCCTGCCCTACAGCAGGAGACAGGATGGAAATGAGTCTTGCAGCTCCTGTCACTTCTACACCTCCATGACTCATCCTACTACCTTGTTTTCACCTCCGTCCCTGTTCCAGAGACGGAGCAGTGTCGGAGAAGGGAGATGCGGAC
>WAAG01060211.1:22003-35894 GCA_013390105.1 Tichodroma muraria | reverse complement strand
TTTATTTTATTTTTTTCACTCAAGAAAATTAAAACCAAATATGACTTTTCCCAACCTGGACATACACTCAGAAAAAATTATGAATCTGACCTGCCACACATGTGCATCCCAATGCCCTTTAAGTGTCAGTGTTGATTTACCACAATGCCGATAGCAAAGCACAAAGGCATAGTTCTTCACTGGTATCCTAGCACTGAGAAGACAAATATAATATCATTGACGATCATATAGTAAAGGTCAAGCCAGTCTCAATATATAAATATGATAGGAATATGGAACAGGTATAGTCAATGGTTCTGTTTTCAAAGTAAGCATGTAAGTGTGCTCTGTTGTGTAAATTAGCTTGCATTTCCATTCTGCAGGGACACAAGCATGCAACACAGCTGCAGTCCACATCTCTGGTCCAGGTCAGAATCTTTCTGCATGCTCCCTTCCTAAAGACATAGTCACAGAGGAAGTCCATGCTTGGATTCATACTGTTTTGCTATGGCAATTCCTTGACTGATGCATTTTCCACATATGCACCCTGGCAGTCTCAGATGCATGGGTTGTGGGAAGCTTTTCATAATGTTCTCAGTGGACTTCCAGCATCAGAGATCTACTGCAAGGACCTAGAAATATCACCAAAGGGATTGTATGTTTGGGGAAAACCTACCCTTCAACGTTCTTATTTGTAACAACTGCAGTCACTGGCAGCCCACCAAGATGTGCAGATCTCTGTTTATTGTGTTTTGAATGGACTTGGCTTCTGGTGTGTATAAGTTATAAGTGCATTAAATCCCATGTGTAGACACCAGTTTGTAAAGACTGAAACTGTGAACTTAAACAGTGAAGGATAAAGTTTGGTAGCAGCCAGTACAAGCCTTAAAATTGAGGTTTGTTTCCTTTCTGGAATATGCTCCATAATCAGTCCCATAGATCTTTGGTTTTATTAGTGTGGTGATGGCTTATCGTGCTGCAGACTAGATGCCCTTAGCAGGATGTGCACATATAAATATAAATATAGAAAATGTTCTATAAAGGCACCCCTACAACTTATTTATTAGATTCGTAAGCTGTTTTCCATAGAGCCACACAGCTTTCCATAAGCTTTGTGCCAATACATTTAAAAGCAAGTCTTTTTTGTCTCTGTGTGTTCCTAATGAATGATTAAATATTAATTACCTTCAGTGCCTACTGATGGCATGAAGTGATCTGACAATTATGGATACTTATTCTGCTTACCAATGTGCTCACAAGATATTACTCTGGAGAACAACATTGTCAGTGGAATAAAGGTAGGCAAACCAGGCATTGTGCATTTTATTAGTGTTTTCAAAAAAATCAATAATGCATCTTGGGGAAAGACTTAAATCATAACTGCTATTCAAACTTTGTTAACCTATGCCAGTTTTTCTGGCTGAAAGGATTTCAGACAACATTTTCAGATGGCCTTGCACTCTGAGCTGTTGGTATGTAGTTCCAAGCCCACTTGGTTGCTTATGGATCTTTGATGGGAAACTTTTCAAAATTAGAAAAAGTATTTCTTTGACCCTTCCACCAAAAATGTTGTGAGAAATAGATGAATCCATTTTAGCTTTACTAAAAACAGGAAATAAATGCAAGCACAGACACACACACACACACACACACACACACAAAAGGAGGTGCAAAAATAAAAATTAACAATCTAAAATGCACTAACCAAACATAATACAATAAAATAAGCATATTAAAATGCTAAAAATACTGGGAAAGTGCAGCATAACCCTCTAGCTAAATTGTCTTGTTATGCAATCTAGGTGTCAAAAACATACATAAAATAAAGATATCCTATAATTTTACTTTGGCCACAGTAAGAAAAAAAAAAGACAAAAAAATAATAGCTGTCATGACCAATATTAGTTCACTGTTTAAGATAATAAAATTTGATACTCTAAATATTTTCCAACACCTAGAAAACATGTTGCATTATATTGTAGAAATAGTGAACACTGGTGGCCCTAGCACCAGCATCCTTAAAAAGAAAAGTATATAAAAATGGTTAGGGGTTTTCAAGCTTTTATATTATAATTCAAAAAATGATATTTGCCATGATTCATTCACTGAATTCTATGGGTTTCATCAGCCAAACTTAAGCACTATTTGCTTGGTGTGGTGATCTAATCTAAAGAGTTGGACAATACCCACATTATGAGGGCCATTTCATATTCTAGGTAAGAGCTATTTCTCAGCCATATGTATTTACCATCATACAAAGATTTTGGTTTAAAGAACAAAAAATGGCAAAAAATTCAAGCAAATATTTATTTTTCCAGGGATCCTCTTTGATTTTTAATTCAGTTCTTACCCCTTCAGGTTTTCTCATCATTTTGATTTGGGAGTCTTTCTCACTTGTGAAATACAATGTTCTCTGATGGTGGATATTGGCTGATTACTTGCACATCAGGAGTCTGTCTCTGGCTCATTTGGAACACCACACTGCCTGCATGGTAAATAGGGCATTTACAAGGATAACATCCAGTCAAAAATGTTTGAGATTTTTTGTTTGATTCCTTTACGTTCTGACAAATTCTAGAATTTCTTGAACTGCTTTTCTGTATATCCTTCCTGAGCAATCAGGTGACTCACAAGGAAGTCCAAATAGGCTAATAGGTTACTGTCTAAGTCCAAGTGAGGAAATGATGAGTCTTCATAGGCCCAAATAACCATCTTTGGAAATTAGGTATTATAATCTATTATTACAGGCACAATATAATAAAAAAAAATGTTACTCTTCAGTCAATACTTGTAGTAAAGTCTGGTGTTACAGGTCCAGTTTGTGGGTGTATCCTTTTACACAGATAATTTTTGGATTTGTTTAGATCACCATCAACAATCACGGTCAGTCTCTCAGAGCTTATTAACTGTGCCTAACAGGTTTTCAGAGTGTTGGAGACGCAGACAGCACTAACATAAAAGCCACACCACTTTGTGGCTTTGGTTAGATAAACTCAGAAATTCACAAAACAACTGTATAAAAATGTTACTACATATTTCCTGTGTCGTAGGAAGAACTGCTTAGTGAGATCAAATTGTTCTGCAGACAATGGGGAATCTGTCTGACCTGACAGAAACTAATAGCCCCTGCATAAATATTCTGGATCAAAGTGATGGATTGAATAAGAGTAAAAAGTGATGGATTGAATGAGAGTAAATAGGAGCCCATGTTAGTTATTTTATGTTATGGTGGGCCTAATTCCAATGTCAAGTTCATGTTTTGTTAATTTTCTTTTTACCATTTTCCAAATGTTTAGTACAGGGTTATTTGAAACCCGGTAGTCTTAACACATAAATAAGTTCTTTTTCCATGCAGCACCTGTAAATTTTGTCTGTTAAGACACACAATCAAACTAGTTACAGTAGCAATACTCAGAACAATTGTGGTTCTGAAACAAACAGAAAAAATTGTGGTTCCAAAGGCTTGGGGTCTCCTACCCTGCGGGTAGAATGTAGGTGTTAAACCTACCTAGTACCTCAAATAATTTTTTTATAAGAATTTATTGCATTTGTCAGGCAGTTGTTGGTTGCGGAATTAACCTTTACAATAGATTCAGTGATGGTAGATTTGCAGTTAGCAAAATCTTTTAGAATCAGGATGGATCAACCTGATTGCACTTCAAATTTTACAGGTACCACTAAGTTCACCAAAGACTCTTCACTGACTAAAAGAGCATATCCCTCAGATTTACTCATTCAGATGTCCACACAGTTTTAATTTTCTTCTCCTCTGTTTCCATCATTATCCCAGCAGTTATTAAAACTGATCTTTTGTTAGCATCAGCCACTGTGTTAATAAAAAAATAATATATTCCTGCCTCTTATTTTGCAGAATCCCATGATTGCTTGGTGAAAAGAATGTTTATTTCTAGGGATGTCGCTCTGGGACGTTTTGGACAGAGTAGGGCATGGGGAGCTGTACAAGTCTGCTCTCAGCTACCTTACCTTAGTCTTAAACTGATCATAGAGAGATTCCCTCCAGCAATCCCTTCCTTTTGCTTCCTATTGTTCCCCTGTAGCATCTCCCTGCCCTTGCATTCTCCATGCCATCCCCTGCCCCCACCACCCTGCCAGCATGTCTCCCCTCAGAGGCTCATGGCTGAGCTGAGCGGCATGGGCCACTCCACATGTCCCCTTGCCAGCCACTAGCAGGGACTGGTGCTGTCATCCCCTCATGGTCCACCAGGTCCTTCCTCCACTTTGGGATCTGCACCCCTGTCCTCCGCTCTGTCTGGAGGAGCTTTTTCACATTTGGGTGCTGGTGAGGGGTGAGAAGGCAGTGCGCTGGGGGCAAGTGAGAAAGAGAGCTGCTACACGAGGGGCCAGGGAGTGAGGCAACATAGGGTAGGAACATGCATCAAGACAGCTGGGGAGCCAGCTCATGTCAGCCCCACCATCCCACATCACTCATCTCTGGGGCGGATGGTCCAGAAGATCTTTTGCAGTGACAATGTTTCAGATGACAATCTACATTGTTAAATTACTGCCTGTGTCAATGGGGGATTAGTTGAATCCTGAGTAAATGAAGATACTTAACTCAGAAGTAATATTTAGCTTAACTTTAGACTCCAACCTATCATGGAAGACAACCTGAAACTAAGATATTCATGTGGTTACAAATAATTTATTCTTTTGACTCATTCAAATGCAGTTAATTTATTTTCAGCACATGAATTGAACAGAATTAGTAATAAAATTTTACCAAAACTAAACAAAACCATCAGTTTCATTCTGACAGACTGCTTTATAAAGTATTCAAAATCTCATGAAGAAATTTTAAGCTTCCACATATTGTGGAGGTGACAATGCTTTAAATTTTTTCAGCTTTCTTAAAAAAGAAGCAAACTGTTGAACTGGAGCATCATAGTTCCTCCAGGCTAGATTACACTATTAGTTATGTTTTGTTAGTTAAACATATGAATTATAAAAAAATTGTGGTTCTGTCAATGCCATATGTTTCCTGAACAATAGAAGAGAAAAGATCTCCCAAAGAACCTTGTTAGTGGAAACCACACAGCAGTTAAGCAATGGTTTACAAGCCTTTACAACAGGAAACACAACTCATTCTCTTGAAAAGCAGTAATTTCATGCATGGTCCACTGTGTTTATGGATATGATAAAATGATGACTTATGCTTAATAAAAATGTTAATGTAGGCATTACATATTCATTAGGAAACCACTGAAGCTCTACTTGGTAGTGGAATATATCGGTTTGATTTGTTCATTCAAGATATCGATAATCCTCAGATGAAAAACATTTTTTTAATATTTTGAAATTAATATGTGAAATATCAATCTTCTAATTTATTTATTTTATTTATATTACAGAAAACCTAAACAACATGCCTATGCACATTTCATAAAATCAGAATAATTTAGGTTGCAAAAGATTTTAAAAATTATCAAGTCCAGCTGGTAATCAAGGACTGCCAAGTCCACCACTAAACTGTGTCCCTAAGGGCCATGTCTATGCATCTTTTAAATCCCTCCAGGGATATAAGGTGTGATTAATTTAACTTCCAATTAACATCTACTGCTCTTCTTATCTCTTTTCCCTCCCTGTCCACATACACTATAAATTCATTCAGGATTTCTTGATGAAATTCAGACATACATGTACTGAAAGACACTGAATTTCCTCTTTTGCATATGCTGGCTGTGTGCTCTCACAACTATCTCAACATCCATAAACCCATTTTATGTAAATCAGTATATTTTTCTGTCACCTTAATTTTAGCTTGCTAAAACCACATCTGAATTAACTAATTGGGCATTACTAATAGTTAGATACTCCTCAAGCCCCTGAGGTAAGTTGCTTTACTGACAAATTGAATCAATTCACTAGATGAATAGCATATAATAGTAATGACAATTATCATTGGAAGAACGTTTGGAATTAATTTAGAGGCCTTCCTTAATAAGTCAATATCCATTTTGGTCCAAACATATCTGAGAAGGATATACAGTCATAATGCACAAGTTAAGGGAGAAGCCAGTAGTGGATTGATAGAGGAGTTTGTGCATGGTGGCTTTCCTACTTGATGAGAGTTATTGAAAGCATGACAGAGGCACTAATTACATGGAAACATTCATTTCAAAGTAACTCTTTTAGTTTGATTCACTGATATGGCACGAGGACTTGTTGTAACACGCTGACATCTGTGGGTATTTAAACACATTTGGTTTTGCTGAGCAAGCACGGGAACTAGTTTCAATGTTAGCTGACATCTGTGAGTATTCAAATGTGTTTATTGTGTTTATAAATCTTTGCCTGTCTACTTCACCAACAAAACGCCAGATTGGTTGACAAAACAAGAAGAGAGTAAGAAAAGAGCAAGACAGTTCCAGTGACAGAGTTTTGTTACACTGTAATTCAATTTGCCACTAAAAAAATCAATTTTAATATTGGTTACAATTAAGTCCAAATTAGAGAACAAAAGTAGGATGTGCAGAAGATTTCTAACCAGGAAACATCACCTCTTAGATATGACAGTGGCTCTTATTGTTCACTTCATTCCTCATTTCCTTACCTCTCCTTTGACCTGCTAAATGGAACTTTCCAAACCTTTCAGAGTGGAAGGGGGTGGGTAAAGGCAGCATTATTGCAGTAGCCATCATGCTTAATAACAGCTATTTCCATTACCATTCGATAGAGTTAAGCAGATCTGAAACAAAATCCTAAAACCTGGTGCATTATGCTGATTTTGAGATTATTTGACCTCCTGGGCAAAACGTATACAGAGTTGTACTGCTGCTCTGAAAGCTTTTGTGATAGCTGCAAAGCTTGTCCTGGAAGTCCTTATGATCTGCCCAGACCCAACTCCGCTCACACGTCAGCTTCAGAGGGCTCTGTGTTTGGCTACCCACACCAGCACTCTATCCTGGCCAACCCTTGGTGCCATATGCCAAACATTTCTCCCCTTAATGGTTCTACAATATTTATATCCATCTATTTTCTTCATCACCTCCTCCAAGCACTTTCCTGCTGAGGAATATCTCAGTTGTGATAAAATTGGCTTTTGAGACCTGGAACTCTCCTGGCAGTAACATCATAAGTCTAAGAATCCTCTAAACTATCTCTTTCAAACCTAAAAAAAAAGGCAATAAATGTCTTCAGTTTATTTAGGTGACAGTGAATAAAAGTCCATCCCTAGGGTGCCTGGTGGAGAACTCATGAGGTAAGCCACGATGCAGACAACTGCTTGGTAATTTGGTAGCTGTGTGAATGAGTGATGGACTGACAGTAGTAGGTGAAAATCAATATATATCCTGCTTCTTTATCAAGTGTTTCCCTCCTACAGTTCCAGAGCTGCCAAGTCTAGAAAAACAGAGATGGTCAAAAATGTGACACTGGTGTCTGACTAGCAATTTCAGAGATAGTAATTTGTGTTTCTGTTTTCTTCCTAGGCTTAGAACTGATTGGTGTAGTTTTTATTCCTGACTTTTACTATATATGCAGATCAGGAGAAGTGGATCAGAAGAGCAATGACAACACCAAGGCTATTTTGTGAAAGGGAGTTTTTGAGTACATGAAAAGTTATATAGAAGTATGGAAAGGGCAGGAAATTTTGGGAATCGTAGAGGGCATGCCATGAGAGTATGTTGCAGCTGTGATTCCAGCCAGAATCTAAGAAAATTGTTAAAGGTCAATGCCCATCCCACTGTGAATCAGGGTATTGAAGCTTCATGAAGTGACTTTCATTGTAACTAAAAGATGTAATTCAATGGGTGCCAGAATCTCTTTGATCATAAAGAGATTATCTGTATCACTAGTCTATGTTGCTTTCATTTCAACTACCTTCCACTTTTTGTGCTTGTGTTCTTGCTTCTGTATCAGGAGAGAAGTTCATATATGATACCAATAGGGTTTTTATGTTCATATAATTGTATCATTTTTCCATAGTTCCTATCATTCCAGAGTCCTCTCCAGTGAAGTATTATTCAACTATGCTGCAGTATGTTGGGATAGTGGTTTCATGCTGTGTGTGATAAATATGCCTTTAGTAGCCCTGAATTCTGGCCTCTACTGGAACATAAGCTATTGGAAGACAGCTTCTTGTATTCACTCATGGCTTTCTTGTTCTCAAGCTGTGCTAAAATTGCTGTTAAAGTGATATTTTTGATGCTGACAGGAAAACAATATTAACCTTACTTATCCTGGTTCTTCCTTTATGTGGTTTTCAGCATAGAAATTCCTGCATTATGATCACTTTTTCTCATTAGAAAACCAATCTTGTGATGATGATGGTGATGATGATTGATGATGAGTTTTCTTATTCTTGCACAGAGATCTTTCCTCTTCAGAAGATACTACAGGGCTTGTGGACATTATCCAAACTTGGGTATCAGAGAAAGTAACTCCAAGGGGAGGTTCAACTTAATTTACATGCAAGCCAAGATTTGAGGAGTTTGGTGATGATAACTGATAGACCTATCCTTAACTTCTAGACTTGGAAAACAAAGCAGTAATCTGTTTTCCTTGGCAGAGAAGTGAATGAAGAATTTGGGTAGAGATGTATGCGCAGGTATATAGAAGTATCTAAAAAGACTTCCTGAATTTGTTACAATCTAGGTGGTTAATACTGCATTTAATCACAACTAAACAAAGTAAAGGTTTGAGGTGCCATATTATACATTCATCCACATCAGAGATGGATAAAAATAGAGAATCACCAATAGAGACTAGAGAATGCCTAAAAATTCTATTAGAAATTATATACTGAGGAAAAAAGCTGAAAGCAGTAAAAGTCCTTTTTATGAAAATTACATTTGTCTAAACTGTCAGAAGAAATCAGAAACAATTTAAGTAAAACATTACCTCATGAGGAAACACAGACAGTAATTGATGATCTCATTTCAGTAAAACATCAAGTCCAGATGGAATTAGTATTGAATTCCCCCCAAAATATACTGATATAATTTTACCTTGCTCACAATATATATTTACACTGTTCTATAAAATAAGTATTTTCTTCCTTATTTGGAGGCATAGCTACATTAATTGCATTGCATGCTCTCAAAATATTGCAACGGGAATATTTTAATGCTTTTCAAATGGAAATATGTCACACTAAAAGAAAAAAAAACAGTCCATTAAAGATTTTTTTCTTGTGTTGTACATGATGTTGGAAAAAAATACCTGCAAAAGATTGTCTATATTGTGCCTCAAGCCATTTGGCCTGTGAGATGATGTTGTTTCAACTAAGCTGAGATGCTTTTACTGTGTTACAGCTGACTTGGTGAAAAAGCATCTTGGGCTCCCAGGAATAAGGCAAGCACAGGCTGTAAACTTTCTAGTATGGTGTGTCCAAATATAGCTGTAGCAGAAATTTTTTGAATGGCCATAATAATAATTATGATCAAAGATTCTTTTGACTTTTGATGGAGAATACACCTTTCTTAACTTCAAAGTGATATTGCAACTTTTCCATTATCTTTGAGAGTGCAGGGCTTCAGACGGAGGAACTTCTCTTTTAAGAGTAAGAAAGTAAGAGCAGGAGTAGGATATCAGAGAAACTTTTGACAAGGTGGTGTCCTGAAGTAGATAAGAGCAGGAATTTTGCTGTAAGGGCTCTAAAATAATTTTTACATTGAGACCATATTCACACTACTCTTCTTCTATCATCACTAGGGCAGGTTAGATATTACCTAAGGTCATTCAGTTTTGAGGTATCCCAAAAAGTGACCCGGAGACTCCAATTATATTGGGAACTGTTAGGCGTGTTATTTAGCTGCCTAAAATTAAGCATGGTGAACTGAAACATAATCAGTTAAAAAGATGAGACATCCTCTGACAACACAAGAGTGGAGATGGCCAGCTACCTTCTTGGTCCTATGATTCTGGCAGAAAAATGCAGAACAGCTGCTGGAGCCCTGCTCTGTCACCTGAACAGTATTGATGGCATGTGTTAAGTGCTACTTCAGCCCAATAAATGCACTCTATTGGTGACTGTGCAGAGAATGATACACCTTGTAAAGGCACCAGTGCTCTTTGATGGTAAAAATACCCTGCTCATGCCTAAAGAGGCATTCTGGTTATCATTGTTCCCTGCTCATGTTTGACTGACTCTTCCTTATCCTGCTGTGTGGGATGGGAATTAAGAAATATAATTGACGGTTTTGGAGACAGTGTTGTGTCCTCTACGGACCATAAAGTACGTAAATCAAAGCTGTCGTGGTTTGGCCCTGATTGGCCAATGTATAATATTAACGCTTGATAAAACAAATGAAAGCATAGGTACACCTTTGTGAATACACATTTTAAGTGCGAACCCGGTAAAGTTCCTTGTTCAGGTTCCCGGCTCGAGCAGAGGTACCAGGCTCTGCCTGGCCGCTCCGCCGTGGCCTCGGGGCCTGGCTGGGCCGGGCCAGGCCTGACTGGGCCGGGCCAGGGAGGGGAGGCTGCGGGGCCAAGCCATGGCTGGGCCGAGCCACGGCCGCTGAGATCTCCTGATGGAATCCCAGCTGCCCTCACCACCAGCGCGGCCGCTGGGGGAGCTTCCCAGAGCTGTCCCGGAGCCACGAGACATCATGCTGCTGAGACGGGGCCGGAGTGGCCCTGGCAGGGTCGGGCTGCCCGAGTGGGGTTTGCTCCGGGGCCGGTTTCACCCTGATGAGACCGAGGGGTGGAGAGAGGAGTCCATCGAGCCCCTCTCCCCAGCCACAAGAGTCCAGACAGGGGTGAGGCCAGAAACAGCCCTGCAGCTCCGCAGCCCCGAGAGAAGGAGAAACCTGCAGCCCCAGCATGACCTGGAAAGTATCACCTGAGTGCTTTGGCCTGGCTGCTGCCTTGGTTAACTCCTTCAGTGCGCAGATGAGACCAGGAAACCTCTGTCCTCTCTTGAGTGAGAGAAAAGCCAGAGTGAGGACATGTAAAGAGACCACATGAAGACATTAAAGTCAGTGAAGAAAGTGATGTCCTAGATAGAAGGAAGATAAGATGTTGTTTCATTTTCCAGATTAAAATCTCTTGTAAATTATGGTGATGGACTATAATATATTGAGAGATTTCCTTAAAACCATAAGGAAGTACAGGGAGATGAAAAGTTCAAATTGTAGACCTGAGCAGAGGAATGCAGTGTTGAGTGAGCCAGTGTTGAAGTGGCTGTGATTGCTGAGAAGTTTGAACAGAGAAATGAAGTGATAAAGACTCTGCCCCCAAGAAGAAGAAGAAGAGAATCCCTGCAATGAGGACAATCTTAAAGATAGATAAAGAGAACCTTTGTTTTTGAATAATTTGTCTTTAAAAAATAAACACCATACATAGATTTTGGCCCAGAGGCACAGCTGTGAAAGGGCTGTAAACATGGGAGGAGCTTCACGATGCAGATATTCCCAGTGGCTGTTATTTGTAGAGAATTTGTTTGTTTTTTCCATAGTAAATAAGAGATTCTGCAATCCCCAAGAGAATTGAAGAAAGACTATTCTAGAATTGGAAAAACTGACTGAAAATTCTGAATGTGATTTCTGTACGTTGTCAGTGGGAATGAAAGAAAATGTGAGAAGAGAGGAAGAGCGTTTTGAAAGTTTTATTTTTTTCCTTTTTTTTCCTTATTGTGTTACTTAATAAAGTCTATTCTTTTCAAGTTTAAGCCTGCTTTACACTTGATTAAAAAATTTCAAATTAGGAACCTAAAACCGCAACACAAATTAATATTTCTATCTGGTTTCAAGCTGAAACCAAGACAAAAGGAAATACAGACTCTTCTTTTTTTGTTTGTACTTTTTTGTTCTTCTTTCTATCTTCAGGTTTTTTAATGCTGCCTCAGCCAGCAGTGATTCAAAGAACCATATTTAGTAGTAAAAAGAACTTTACTTTTAGTAGTAAAAAGAACTTCCAGAGTGTGTCTTTGATGTTCTTTCTTTTCCTGTTCAGTAAGAGGTTTAATAATTAGACACTCTACCTGTTTGCTTTGTATATAACTTTTCCACCTCTGTACATTCTTATTATAATTCCAGAGCTACGATGAACAAGGTGTTTTCTATACAGCCTGCAGCTCAGTGACCCTGAAAGGCAATAGATTCAGAGCTCTTGACTCTACCTGAACCGTTGTTCACAACGAGCTACTTGTCATATCCATCACATCCCTCCAGGGTCTGAACTATGCCATGGGAGCATTTTATAAAGCATGCAGCAGAATAGAAGGGTATTGAGGATAATTTTGGTTGCCTCTGCAGTCAATTGTCATTTAATCGGCTCATTTTATTAAGAACTCTAAGTATTCAGTCATCTGTAGTTCCAAGTAACAAAATCACAGCCTATCCAAGAGCACCAGGATAGTTTCTGAGGGTCTCCTATTTATACATTGCAGTGTTATCTGCCATCCATCCATCTAATGCAAGTAAGGAGATCATTTGTGCATTCGGCTCTTTATCTGGGGTTATGCTCATGAATCCAGAGGTACACCAGGTACATTCTGATAGACCTGACTTGAGAGTCAAACAGGCATTTATGCAAGCATCACACATGCATAGACTTACGGAATCAGGGAAGGTCTACAGCATTGCTGCAGCCTGGGAATGCTGAAAGCAATGGGGCTGAGATGAACACAGAGTTTGAAACAGTCAAGCTGGTTGGAAACCCCTGAAGTCAGTCTTTCCTTCTCTAGAGAGCTCAGTTAATCCTTGTCCTAGGCAATGACGATCTATTTAAGCAGCAGACACACTCATTTTGGAACCCCTGGGGCAAGTAGTATTGACAATTGCTGTTGTTATTGCCTGTTCTTCATCTGCAATATCCCAAGGCAGTCATTGCACTGAGTTCTGCCTACAGCCTCTGAAGTTACAAGCTTTGTTTCTTTCACCATCCTCTCCAAGCTAAGGCAAATTTCATCCAGGAGTTCGATATTTATAAACCAGCAGTGAATTTGCCAAAAATTTTAGCAAGGGATTATACAGGCTGTACAGAATATATAGACAAAGTTAACATAAATTTCCTAGTATTTAATTTTAAGTTCCATGAAAGAGCAACATAAGGAAGAGAATGTATACCTGGAAAACAAAAACATTTACTTCTGTTTCCCCCATATGGCTTTTCAGCAAGGGAATTGATAATATTGTTGTAATCTATCACCCACCAAATGGTCACAGCACACCTATAAAACTTCACTGCATTGCCTACAGACAAACTGATGAAACTTGAAACGTCAAAGCATACTTTAGGTTAGAGACTGTTCACTCTGGTCTCCTTCTGTTCTCTCTTCTCTTCCCATATACCTGCCTCTTTAAGGGCTCTTCTTCCTTGACCTTACAGCACCCACTTGAAATTTGTTGCAGCAGGAAGTTACAATAACCCTGTAACTCTGAACAAAGTTCTTTTTAAAATAAGCCTGGGGTAAAGGAGAGGTGAACGAGTCTCCAAGAACACCAGTAAGTCCCACTGCTCTTCAGATACAACATAATTAGTGCTGTACCTTAGAGTGAAATATTACCTTCAGAATTTACACTATGAAGTGCCACTGATTACACTCTGCCCCTCCCTCTCCATGTCACTCAGATGTTCTTCATGTCTCCTCTGCCAGACTCTAGACCAAGCAGCTTCTCTACCTCCTTGACTTACCATTTTTCAGCTGATGGCCTCAGTATGAGGGTGACCAACACAGATACTGAAGGCACCCCTGGGGCCCTTCATTTTTGCTGTTTGCATCCTCCACAGCCCTGTGTAAATGAGTCAGATACCAAGGACAAAGTAGCCTGTGAAGGTTCTGCCTCCTGAATGTTTAATTGGGGAAAAGAGGATTCACAGTAAAGAGGATTCACAGAAAAGAGCCACATAGCCTCACAACCTCCTGTACTGCAGCTGCTTCAGACTTGCAGCAATTTTGACTTCCCAAGCAAATGCTGGAATGGCATGAGAAATATTTATTGCTCAT
>WAAG01060211.1:2256-15693 GCA_013390105.1 Tichodroma muraria | reverse complement strand
TCCAGAGTAAACTCTACTCAGGAAAGCCATCCCCGCCCGGTCTCAGTGGCGTGATGTCTCGTGGCTCCGAGACAGCCCTGAGGAGCTCTCCCAGCGACCATGCTGCTGGAGAAGGAAACTCGAATTCCATCAGCCAGATATCAGCGGCGTGGCTCAGCTCCGCGATCTTTTTTTCCCTTTCTCAGCCGCGCTCGGCCCGGCCCGCTTCCCCCCCCCCAGCCCCTGAAGGCCGTGGGGGGGGGGCAGGCCGGCAGCAGTTGTTACCTTTGTTCCAGCCGGAAACCAAGAGGGAGCTGGTTCCCGCGTTTGCATTTAAAAGGTGTATTCACAAAAGGCGTACCCACGCTTTCATTGGTTTTATCAAGTGTCAGTAATATACATTGGCCAATCACGGCCAAACTACTACACTAACCCACATACACCTGGAGGAGGACTACCATGATGATGGCACGCTCATAGGCAGATATTAGCCCTTTAAAACTAATCCTTTTCTTTGACATTAAATATGTGTAAGAAAGAACCATAACAGAGTTCCAGATAACCACACATGGACTCTTATGTGTATTCTAGTGCTGTTCTCTAGAGGCAGTGTTTTATGTCCCTGGTACAAATAAAACCAGTCATGATATTTAATTAAATTTTTATTGTGTTTGCATGTGTACGTAGGTTTGCAAGCAATTCAATGTTTGCAAAAAAAAACCTACTTTTTTTTTAATGTCACAGTGAAGTGTACAGGGATGAGTTTGCAAGAGATTAAACATGTGTTTTAACTGACGCAAATTCCATTCTAAGTTCAACAAACATTGATTGCGTTACATACTCTATCAAAGGTCTGAAGGTCTAATCACACATCCTGTGTCCTATTTCTCCAGTCTGCACTGACATTTGTCTGGATATTTTTCCACTAAAAGGTGTTGACAATTATGGGCAGATGCAAAACCAATTCTTGTGTGGCGTAAATCACTGCAAGTCAAATGAAGTCAATATGGACTTGTAAAAGTCCAATGCAAAAAGACACTGAAAGACAAATTTGGAGATGAGTTCTTTACTGGAAAGCACAATTCAGCCTTGTACTGGATAGGACTCTTTTAGAGCTTTGTCTAATCAAATGTGTTCACTTTCCAAATGAAAAAGAATATAATTGGAGGCCTGAGTTGCATAAGTAGAGGAGATCTTCCATAATTTATGTTCTTATGTCATTATTCATTGATACCAAAAAAAAAAAAAAAAATCAGGAAGGTGTAACAGATCACTTCAGAATCTTTACACTCTACTTGTATATTTTAACTGAGATGACAATTTCTCTTACCTAGCCAGACAGCACAGCCAGTTGGCCCGCTATTGTAAGTGGTAGCACTATATAAGTCGTTTCCTTGTCAGCAGGCCTTGTAGGATATTGTGGTAAATGGTATTTTTTGGTTCCTGTTTAATCTTCTGCTCAATTATTTGTTACCTAATTTAGCTTATTAAACAGATTTCAGGAAATTAATTAATTAATTAATTAATTTTAAAGAAGGGAATTATTAAAGAGCTGGAATTTTATAATTCCCTTTTAAAGAAGGGAATTATAAAACAGGAAATTCAACTTTTAGTGTTTAATGGAGAAGTTCTTTGCTCCAAACAGTATTTTCTGCAAGACGCACATCTTTCCAAAGAGATAGCCTTGAACTGTCCACCTTGAAGTCATGGCAGAGGACAAAAGCTCAGGAAATTAAGTCCACAGAAGTTAGCTAGATCTGGAGCCTCTCCAGAGCCTTTGTCAAGCTGGCAGTTCTTTGCCTTGGCCACGACTGAGGCTTCCAGACAAAGCTCATAATTAAATGAGAAAAACTAACGATAACTAAAATATAATTTAAAGCAAATAATTATTTAATAACATGCTCAGAGTCTTCTTACTGTTTGTAAGCTATGACTCAAGTAAGACTTCTCAAGCCTGCTACAGGAGGGAAGAAATATCACCTAACATCATTCATACAAGTAAATTTAAGTAACCTATGTCACAGCTCCTGAAGAATCACTTGAAACAGGTGCCTGAGGCTCTTTCTTTTCATACCTACCCATGAGTTAACACCTGCTTGCTGAGGTGGGAGTCCCCTCTTATATTACAGGTATTACCAAACACCTGCGTTTCTCTAGCTTTGGTAACTGTCCACTGATCTCTCCTTGGTTTAAAAAGAAAAGCTGTATTTTCCTTCCTAGGAAAGCTGTAGACAGTGAAAATATCCATTATTTTGTGTTCTTCAGGGAGTGTAGTTATTTATTGGATGCAAGTGCTTTTGTTTAATGAGATATTGTAATCTATATAGAAGACACTATAATGCAGTGTTTATCCTTTCTGTAAGTTGTTGCATATGATTTACACATTTTAAAATTTACATTCTAAAAATGTACTACAAGCATTTGTAAACTCTTCTCAGTTAAAGAGGTAGCTTGCAACATAAATGGATAAACTAAACCCAAGGTATATCTGCAGTATAACTTCGGGAGATTTTTATGGAGTATGACTTGAATGCAACTAAGATCCCAAAAGGTAAAACATGAACTTCTACTCCATATCAGCAATGTTCCAAAACCAAGGGTCATTCCTATTTTTTAAATTTGAAAAGAATTCCAGATAGAAAAAAATATGTACTTTTTCCAATTTACCATCATTACATATAATTCTCATAGCTTTTTCTTTTCCTTTCTCTACACATGCATTTTCTTTGGGTGTTTAGCAGTTCCCTCAGGGCACAACCAATTATTTATGACATAGTTTCCCATGTAAAATTTATTTGGAAAAACTGTTCCTATGGAAACAGCTGTTTTCAAACAGGCTTGTATTAATGTTGAACAATATGATTGCATCTACAATAGAGAATACATCTTTTATTATTAGATAAATTTTAATGACTTTGAAAACCAAATAAATTTCACAGAGGAACAAAATGAATTCTATTCTGTGATATCATCAAGTGGATATTCAACTGTCATCTGGCCATCACAGTGATTTAAAGAAGTAACTCAGTTCATTTTACAGAGGTCCAATTTGAAGGTCTCTAAAATTTCAAAATAAAGGTTTTAAAAATATCAATCAAAAGTCTGCATTGGAATGCTATGAAGGACTAAAAATGCCCTTATGTACAAATAAAACACTGAAGGTTTTGATTTCAGAAATGTCAAATTTCATGTGTATGACATACTTAGACAGCACAGCTTTGGCACTAGAAGCAGATTGACAGTCAAGATGCTACTGGCAATTGATTTCCGTAGCTTCAGGATCAAGCCCTTGTAATTAGGTTTTGTCTTTGTGGTGTTTTGCTGTTGGGTCTCTCCTCACTATACCTCCTGCTTATCTTCTGGCCTTTGCAGTCCTCCAGAAAAAATGAATCACAGAGCAGCTGCAGCACAGCTCACCTGAGCAGGCTTTCAATGAAAAAGAAAAGTAATAATTTTCATCTGTCTGAAAAAGCAATTTATCATTAAAAAAAAAAAAAGTTTTTTAAGAACCTACTTCATTAATTACCTTGGTGGTCTTATTAGATTTTTAGAAAGTAATACCTAGTAGTAATCTAGTCAGGAACATTATAGGGCAGGTAGATGGACACCTCATAGAACATCCCAGTTCTCCAGCTTGGACCCTTTCTTTGGCCCTGTGCAGAAGTTAATGCTGTTAATACAAAGGCCCCTGCAACCCACCTTCACATATGCAGGCTTGGAGCGCATGCTTATCTATTGAGTCATCTTCTTCAGGGAGATTTGGGAAAAAATAACTTCCATGCATTCTGTGTGCTCGAGTGGCTCTTCACTTACTTAAGAAATTAACCAAGAGTGCTTTATTTTATAAAAGGAACTAATTCAGCCAGGGACTGAATAAAATCCAAGACTACAAAATATAAGGAAATAAACTGTGAATTCAAGTCGGAGAGTTTTCACAGTTCAAGTTAAGCTGACTTCAGGACTATTAGGGAAAAAGCTCTCACTTCGCTATGGCCAAGCTCCTGAGTGTATTGTCATGTGTATGTGAAAGGAGAAATGTGTATAAACCCTTCTGTCTGGTGAACTGCTAGAATGCAACATTGCCAGCGTAAGAATTAAAAAATTGTGAACTTGATCACCCAAAAATACTGACTGCTCATTTTTCTGAGCTGATCTTGTGAGACTGGTTGGAAATACTCAGGATGTGGAGCCACGATAAAGAATTATTTTCAATCCCCTTCTTATGTAATGGAAGTTCCATATTGGTACAAATTTGTCAAAGGACTGTTGGTGGCAAAAGTGTTCCTGCAGCTGGAGATTCAAGTTATCTTTTTGTTAGGATATTTGTTAGATTTGTTAGGTAGTCTTGGTTTCTACACAGCCCTAGAAAAAGGAGCTTCCTTGTTCTCCTGAATGGCCCTAAAATTTTTTTCCAGAGTTTTCTAAGCTCAGGCAAATAATGTGTTGATGTTGGCCTCTCTTTCAGATCTGAGAAGATTTTCCAGTGCCTGAAAAAACCTAGATAAAATATAAATATGTAATTGCAGAATATACTATAGATAGTATATATATGATATACAGCAATATATTAAAAAAATAGTAGCAAGTACTTAGGCAAGTAGCTGAAGTAACTTCTATACCCAAGGGGCAATGGAGAAGGTCCTATCTCAGCAGAAACAGTTGGAAACTGTCTACTCCGTAAGACTATGAAAAAATTTTCAGCCCAAATGCGATTTCTTTTTTGTTCTCATGTGTTACTTTTACAAATGGAATGGTTTGGCCTATGAGAATCAGTGCATTTTCTTAGACTCACCATTTGTGCAGCCTGAACTGGCTCCATCTGGCTCCAGTTTGCGGATTAGATTTAGCCATCTTATTTGTACTGAATTCCATGATGTTTCACTGAGCTGCTGGAGGCAGCATGTCCTCTGTCCTGCAGACTGCTTTCCCAGGGTTTGTCAATCCATTTTTTAGAAGAACTTATTTACCAATCTCAATATCATAATGAAACATGCATTGATTTATTTTTTTCCCTCTCATCCCACATGCAAGAGGCTAAAAGACTTGAGTGGAGGAAATTCAGGAATTTCTACCCCCTTATCATGATAACCTTTACCTTTTAACCTCTTAAAGATTGCAGATCTCTCTCTCAATTAAACAAACAACAGTTTACATAACTGAATTAATCTCTCCAATTTACATTCCCAGTGTTGTCAGCTTCTCTGATTTTTATCTGATTTTCTAATCTATAATTCCAAAACTTGGTCCACTATGTTCTTATGAGAATCTTTACTTTCACCCTTTTTTGGAAACAGTGATAAGCATAACAGCTCAGGACCCAGAAGGCAGATGGTTTTTCATAATTAATGACATATATTCTCATGGTAATGATCATTAGATAAGTAATACATTTTAATGTTTAATGTGATGAGAACTTCCTGAGTCAGACTTCCAGTTACATGAAAACTAGAAGAAAGACCATATTTAAATACGTATACATTGCATAACAGAAAGGAAGGCATTTTAACTTATCTGCCAGGTGTGATTGTTAGCATAGAAATGAAGAATGTTAGCAAAACCAGGGCTCCAAAATTTGCTGAAGACAGGGGATTTTCAGAAACATCAATGACTCTACTTTTTTTGTGTTGCTTGATGTGATATTTATTGGGTTTTTTCCCAAGTCAGTGCAGGGCATTTTTAAAAATCTCACTCTTAACCTACATCAAGTGATTTATACTCTCATTTAAAAAACATCCAAACTTAAATAAAATTGGGGTTTGAGAGTCTAAACACCATTTTTAATCCCTAAATGCAACATCAGGTGTCGTAGGTATTCAGTTTCTACACCTCACACTACTACCACTTAAACATAAATGGCTTGTTTTTCATCAACACTTTCTCCAGCAACTGCACTTTTGCCTTTGAGAATTAACACAAAAATGCAGCACAAACTGCCACCAACAATGGTTACCGCATTGCCATGTTTCACAAAGTGACATTTTCAAGCTTTTATTGTAAATGAGCTCGGTCATCTCATCTGGCCCTGAGTGTTGGGACTTTCCATGCAGCTCCAGCTGAGGTGGATCCTGGCAGCCAACCCCAGCATTGGGATGCCCAGGCCCATCAGACCAACCCTGCTGCAGAGCTGAGGAGAGTAATGACACCAGAGCTTGTCACTCAGGGACTACCCTTTGCCCAGTAGGCAGCTGGGACCTGAACATAGAAACTTCATACCTCAGGAAGTTTCCCTTGTTGAGATGTTGTAGAATGGGTAGGTGTCATCTCTCCTGTTTCTTCTTTTTGTTAATATATTTCTGTATTCACTGAAGAAAGGATGTGTTATTTAAGTATCCCTCATCAATATGAAGGTCATTGTGGTTTTGAAACATTCTTAGTGTGTACCTAATGAATCTTTAAACTTGTGCTTGAGGAAAGGAGTTCAATGGCCGCTGTTCTTTTTTTCTGGGATAAAAAGCAATTAAGATTGGCTCAGACACTTCAGTCCAAGAAGTAGTTCATGATTGTAAGAGAGGTATATTTCTATCCAGTCTAACATGAGAAACAGTACATTTTGGAGGAAAAATCCACGAGTCTCAGTTCTTCTCCAATTTCCTATGGACCAACACCACCTGATTCTGCACCCAGTTGGTTGGCTTCTGTGTATGTGCTTCTACAATCCCACATGGCTCTCCAAGAAACAGATGGGATGTCAAATCTGGGATTACAAATTCCCCTGAGAAGACAGAGGCCAAAATTTTTAGTATCTCAGTGCTGGATACTGCAGTGTCTAATCCTCCCTTGTAAACCTTGTATTTCTGTAGATTCTGTAGTGAACGAAAAAGAGTTGCTACCGATTCTTGTATGATAAAATAAAAGTTTTAGTAAAACAGAATCTGATCCAATGCATCATTAGAAATCTGAAAGGAGATTGGTAGACTGGCCTTTCTCTCCTTGTACAGGAGAATTAGCAGAGAAGTTAATATTGATGTTTCTAATATCATATTTCAAAGCCTAAGTAACTGACAAGGGAAAAATATTTTTTTAATACACACATACACACAAAAAGAAAATGACTCAGAGAATGAATAAATATTTTTCTTTTTAGAAAACTGTTTGTTTCCTTGAAGTGACACAACAGCTTTGCTCCAAGTACATATCAGCCTGATAAAAGCTAAACAAAATTTAATATATTTGAACACTCAAGTATTTTAATATTCAGAAAAATCAGGATGGTACAAATCTAACATATGCCCCAGTATTTTTCATTTATTTGTCCTGTGACAAGAGAATGGAATTAGTAATTTCTCTGCAGAATGTGTTTCTTTTCCTCTGATTTCTCTATTGAATTTATATCCTTGATATTTTTACTTAGTGTATTATTAATTAATAATTTTAAAACACACAAAAAATATACTATTCATTTGCTTGTTTCAGATTAATCAGCTATAAAAAGCTACCAAAGTAATGACCACTGTGTTTCATTACATTCCTAGATGAATCTTAAGACCAGATTGCAAAGCTTCATTTCCAGCAGGGATATATCCTTTAAATGCTTGTCTGCTATGACAAGATAGCAGCACATCGCAATATCATCGTGCCATCATAAATATGTAAAGCCCCCAGGTTCATTTAACAAATGCATTTGTGAGAAAAAACAGACTCCATGGCTGCTTGCAACCTCTCACTAAAAATGAAGAAATGTTACAAAGTCATAGAATCAGAGAACACATTTTGTTGGAAGGGACCCACGAGGATCATGGAGTCCAGCTCCTGGCTGTTCATGGGACACCCAAGGATCACATTGTGTACCTAAGTGTGTTGTCCAAACGCTTCTCGAGCTCTGTCAGGCTGGTGCTGTGACCACTTCTCTGGGGAGCCTGTTCCAGTGCCCAACCATCCTCTGAGTGAAGAAAGTTTTCCTAATGTCCAACCTAATCCTCTCCTGACTCAACTTCATGTCATTTCCTCAAGTCCTGTCACTGGACGCAAGAGTGAAGGGATTGGTTGTTATATTCCAGTTACTCTCTAACTTCAGGACAGGAGGCAAATGTGTTCAGTTTCTATACAATTTCTTTGCTCATTTCTGTACAATTCTGCACATTTCTTATGCCTTTTGACCCAGTAAATTCCATTTATTTGTCTTGAATTTACAAGTATTTGCTTTTTCCCACAAGAAATGATCTGGAAGTGTGACTTATAGCTAGTCCAGGGGTGGGTACTAGTTGTATCTCGTGCACAATATGGAGCCTTGTCCCAGCAAATTCAATCTGATAATTAACAGAATGAATTTTTGGTACATATGCTTGGCACCTGCCTTGACTGCCAATCAGATTTTCAAGCCAATCAAACACATTATTATGATCTCTGTGGAGAATTATGTCTCTTCCTGTCTTCCCATCATTTTTTCCTATTCATTGCTAGCAAGAGAGTCTGACACAGTCCAGCTTCTTTCCTGCTGACAGATGAGAGGAAAATTTTTGGGAGGGGAAATAAAATCTGACAGGATTTTTTTGGAACATAATTCCACACCAGATCTGGTTGAGCCTGAATCTTCCCAGTTTTAGAGTGCACAACTAAACTCATCTATTAAAATAAGTATGTGCTAACTAATAGCCAAATGAAAAATAAAATAATCTGCCAGCAACTTATTTTAAAAAAATGGTTTGAAAGAACAAGAAAATAAAGACTAATTTGAAGGCCAAAAGGATAAGCTTCTTTTCATCTTGGCTGCAAAGACAAGATGAATACACCCAGCTCAGCTCCTTGCCAACTCCAGACAATGGTAGCTAATACCTATTGGGGCTGGGTGGCTGGGAGGAGAAACGAGAGCATGAGTGCAACCACACAAAATGGGAACAACACTGCATAAAGAGGGGTGAGGCAAGTACCTGGAAGAGGGTTTTCCTGGAAGAAAAAGGAAGGGTGTCAGACGGGGGGGGTTGTTGTTGGTACTTTGGATAGGATTTTTGTCAAATTCGGAGAAAATTATTTTGGCTTAAAACCCATAGTGGGATGTGGACTATGTGAAGGCAAGGTACTACCCTTAACAGTGGTCAGATGAAAATGCAACAAACCATGCGAGTTCTTCTTAACAGCCATTAAAGCCTGTGTGAAAAACTGCCTGGAAGATACTCAAGTCCCCCTGATTTCCTCTTACGGATTGTTCAAATGGTATTTTTAAAATGGTAAAGTCCCTATTAATTGCCACCGATAGGCATTACAACACTGTTTGTTGTGTTTCTCAGGAAATCACTAGTTAATAAAACTGTGCTAACCTTTCCTTTTAATTTCAATATTGAAGCAAGAATTACAACCTAGAGGTCTTAGATGTACAAATAAGAGAGCAAGTGAATCGTAAATATAAACAACTCTAAGAGCGTGTTTAAACATTGAATGGAAACATAAGGTCAGCTTTGGTTAACCATTTGGATAAATTTAGCCCTTAATGGAATCTAGAACAACAGAAGTATTTTCTTTTTTTAGACATTCTATTGGAGAGAAAATTAAGGGGAAAATTGTCTTGCAATGTGAGCACCGAATTTTTGGACTAAATCAAGAAATTAGAATATGACACTCAGAAGTCTGTGCTTGTTATCCAGGCTAACAAAAATGCAAAACACATGCATGGCAGACAAGAAGCAAAAAATCTGACTATAGTTACACCCATAAAATTTCAGTGATCATACTTGGGCTATCCGGTGATATATTTTTAAAATGCTCTCTTCTTAGTCAGTTAAGGGTGTGATTTTAAACCAGGCTAAAAAACACTTCTTTAACTCTCTTTTTTTAAATGGCAATTTAGTGCTTTAGAAAAATGAATATTTGCTGCCAATTTTTTAAACAAAATATCTTAATAAAATAGGAGCTCGATTCAATCTATAAACAGATTTTAAGTGCATGAGCCAAAGCTATTATACTAACACATTCTTAAACTATAAATAATATACAGAAGTCCATCTATATTTCATTATCAGAGCAGAAAATCCACCTCCAACAAAGTGCAAAAGTAATAATTTTATATATAAATAATTCGCCTTACAGAAACTTACATAGGACACTATTTTTATCATCTGTCTCTCTTCAGTTTAAAATATAGTATTCATAGATCTGCTGAGCAGATTAGCCTTCTCATTTAATGGACATCAGTAAGTTCTAGGAAGCAGATAGCTTCAGCAAGAGTGATCTCCACCTCCTCGTTTGGTGTTACAGTCGGATTCTCATGATGCGGTGTAGCCAGAAGAGAACTTGACCTTTCTCATCTGTGCTGCACATTTGCTACTTGCCCTGGAAATGGAGGAAAGGGGTTTCAGGGTGCCAAGAAATGTGAGCAGCCAAAATTTTTGTGCAGTGCATTTTAGGTATATTCTCAGTTGTGGATGTTTAGAAAAAGGGCTGTCTCCTGCTGAGGTGGGTTGATCTTGTCTGGACACCAGGTGCCCACCAAGCTGCTCTATTGGTCCTCCTCCTCAGCTGAACAGGGGGAGAAAATCAGATGGAGAACAACTTGTAGGCTGAGATAAGGCAGTTTATTAAAGCAAAAGTGAAAGGTTGCACACACACAAGCAAAGGAAAAATACCAAAGATTTTATTCTCTATTTCCCATCAGCAAGTAATGTCTGGCCACTTCCCAGAAAACAGGTCTTCAATACAAGTAGTGGAAGGCAAACATTCTAAATAAGGAATGCCTCTCCTTTCTCCTCCTTTCCTTAGCTTTTAAATACAAGCAGAAGTCAGGGTGTAGAATGCCCCTTTGGTCACTTCAGGTCAGCTCTCCTAGTTGTGATCCTCTCCCAGGCCCTTGCCAGGGTGGAATAGTTGGAGAAACATTGCTGGTGCCGTGCCAGCACTGCTCGGCAGTGGCCGAAACCCTGGAGTGTTACCAAGACCTTTGCAGCTGCCACTGCAAAGCACAGCACTGTGCAGGCTGCTGAGAGGAAAATGATCTCAGTCTCAGCCAGACCCAATACCCCTGGAAGAGGAACAACCAGATTTAGGAGCATTCTGGTCCCTCTTCTAAGCAAAATGAGTAAAATCACCCAGATAAATAAAGGCTGAATATTCTGAGATCTTACCAGAAACCTAAAATCTGTACTGTGGTGCAACTTGAAAACATGAATCTAAATCCTCCATGTTTCAAGAGAGAATTTTCTTACACGGTGCTGGTTCCGAGATGAGTGTTGCCCATGCACCACCACTAACTTCTAGTATTTTAACAAGCAAATCTACATCAGCCTGTATGGGTGGCAGCGGCACACTTGTAGCTACCTGCTTACATCTTTCTACTTTCTCTGCTCCTTCTTAGGTTTTACACAAGGTCCTTATTCCTTGAAACTAATACACACGAGAGCAGAAATTCCTTGAGGAAATGAAGAAAACTTTCAGAAAACTTAGCCTTGGAGTTTCCGTAGAGGTTTCTTCTGTTCTCATGCTCTGAGATCCTTAGTGGAAATGTGTTACAAAGCCGTACATGCCACCAGTAAGATATGTGGTAGGTTGTTTCCTCTTCTCTCTTAAATGGGAGAGAAAAAGAAGCTATTGAACACTGAATCTCAGCCTTGAAAAGGCTGGAGTGATTTTGGTCAGAAGGAAAAAGAAGCTTGAAGAACTAATCATGCTTACTCTCCTGTTCTCTTAATTTCAAACTTCTATTGGCTGTCTGGTGAAAGGATACAACATCCTGCAAGGTGAAAAGAGAAGGCTGCTTCTTGGCCAAGCAGGTGAACATACAGGGCTTCTGAAAGCAGCTGCCTGACTCCTTCTCAAGCTTAGTCATTGAGATCAGGTTAGGTGCCAGAGTGAGCCACAGGCAATGACATCTCTCCACTGCAGTCAGGATCATGCTCACACAGGGAATATACACAGTATTTGCAATGGCCAGAGCATAATCCCATCTTGGTTTTATTTAAAATTAATTTTAAATAAAGAATTGTTCTGATTTTTTAATTTAGAATTGTTCTTTTCCCACTCTAGATTGTTAGTTTGTTTTTGTTTTGTTTTTGTATCAGGCAATACATTTTTATTTAATCTGTGTTTTTTAAATTTAAAACACTTCTATAGTGAATTTAGGTCCAGGGAATTCCTGGAGAACTGGACATGTTACCTTTGTGATTTTTGTCTGTTACTTTAAGAGATACTACAGATAACTCTCATCAGTAGGTCAGATATTGTTATATAAAATATGTAAATGTCATAATGTGGATTTATTAGTAAACTTTTTTTTTTCATTTAATTTTTAAACTAGAGTCAGAAACAGAGCAATTACCTTTTAACTGTCCTAATGAAATGGATCTGATACCCATCTAACCCTGGAGATTTGCCTTTCCTGGAATCTAAAATAAATAGGGATCAGCAACAGAATTAAAAAAAAATGCAATTCAACACCACCCCAAACCTTTAATTTGCAGTTGATGTCATTGATATGAGCTCTGTTTACCTGGGAGTAATACATAAGACTGAAAAAAAGTGTTTAATGTCTGCCTTAATTTCAGTTAGCTTGGTCAGTGTCCCTTTGGGCGCACTTTGTAAGCCAATGGGGTATTATTCTGTCAGGTTTATTGCTATTCTCTCCATAGAATCTTAAACTCGTGCTTTTCATTAAGAACACTGTTATCTTCTAAATAGCACATTTAATTCTCCTCCTAGAGTAACAGGATGAGAACCTCTTCCTACAGGTTCTGCTTGCTTTTATTTTTATGTAACTTTTCAAATGCAGTGTTGTCAATTCTAAAATGCTTGTGCCCTCAATCTATTCTCCTGTGTGGCTGGAAAGTCTATCCCAATTTTTAATTCCTTGTTTTGCATTCTTTTGACTGTTTATTTCATATTATTTCATCACTTAATTTGAAGTCTCAAAATTCAAGTAATTTCTCAAAATATTTTGAATTATTGCTTTTGACAAAGGAAACTGGATTTTGGTTTACGTCATTCTCATGTAAATCATCTATGTCAGTCACATGCAGAAAACAGAGTTTTGATTTCTATCCCATATCTGGGAACATTCTGAAGACAAAGAAAAGCCCACCCTTGTTTGTTTTTACTTCAGCTGTTGTCTGTGTTTAAAGCTGATCCCAGCTGAACAAGTTTAGATGATTCACCCATTAGATTTTCATTAAATTTAAATTAATTCTTATACTTGATGAGCATTTCAATTTATCAGCCTTATTCTGGGGTAGAAAACACAATTGTTTATTTGGTATGTTTCTTTGCCCATGAGGAAAACAGCATAAGCAAAGGAGAACCCAGGGATTAATGCATATAAATAAGTTTATTTTTAATAGCCCCCAAAAATTTTGGAGTAAACGATCCAACTGACCATTTAGAAATACTGGAAAGAAGAATAGGGAAATGATTAAAAAAACAAAATGAATTCGTGCACAAACCACATTGAACAGATCTAATTTCAACTGAAATCAGAATATATGGTCTCATGGACAGGAGAAGACCATGTGATGCTATTGTAAGCAATTAAGAAAATATGTT
>WAAG01060208.1:0-13247 GCA_013390105.1 Tichodroma muraria | reverse complement strand
GGCGCCGCGTAGCAAGGGCCGCGCTCCCGCCGGCGCAGGCGCGGCGCCGCCTGCCCGTCACAGCGCCGCCTGCGTGGAATCGTAGAGTCACAGAATCACAGGCTCAGCAAGGCTGGAGCAGAGCCTTAAGATCATCCGGAGCAACCGTCCCCCGGCATTGCCGCTGTAACCCCTAAACCACATCACCCAGCGCTACATTCAGACGCCTCTCGAACACCTCCCCAGATGGCGACTCCACCACCTCCCTGGCAAATAGATTCCGGCCCTTGACCACCCTAACGGTGAAAAATATTTTTCTAATGTCTAATCTGAATATCTCCCGTCTCAGTTTAGGGCCGTTCCCGCTAGTCCTGTCACTGCAGGCATGGCAGAAGAGACCGGCCCCCAAAACCTCCTTTCAGACAGTTGTAGAGAGCAATGAGGTCCCCCCGACCCTCCTCAAGAGGACACAACCCCAGCTCCCTCAGCCGTTAAGACATGTTTTCTAGACCATTCGAAAGCCTTGTTGCCCTTCTCTGGACACGTTCCAGACATCAATGCTCTTTTTAAACTGAGGGGCCCAGAAACTGATCACAGCACTGGAGGTGCGGCCCCACCATTGCAAAGTAGAGAAGGACAATCCCTGCCCTGCTCCTGCTGGCCACACTATTGCTGATACAGGCTAAGATGCCACTGGCGTTCTTTGCCACCTGGGCACGCCGCTCGCTCGTACGGCCTGTCAGCCAGCCCCACAGTCCTTCTCCGCCGAACAGCTCTCAAGTCAGTCCCCAAGCCGTTAGCACTGCATGGGGTTGCTGCGACCCAAGCGCAGGATGCAGCAGCTCGGCCCCGGCGGTGCCCTGGGAGGCAGCGGCGGGAGGGTGTCCCGGGGCCTGCTGCGCCCCTCGGCTTGGCTGCTGCTGGGAGTAGAGTCAGGCCTGGGAGCCCTTGAATGAGTCCCATCGGGTCCAGAGCCCCAAGGTCAAGGTCTGCACAACCGCCTTGTCTCACGGATTTTTTTTATGCCCAGTCTCTTCTGTGTCAACATCGGGCTGTCATCTCCTGCTTTCCTGCCACACCCCCGGGCGGAGTCCGTTATCTCGGGCACCTCCCCACAGGAACTGTGGGCTGAGCCTGGAGATGTATGCTCAGGATTCGTGGCCAAACAGGGTTGATAATGATAATAAAAGTGCTGGTTTAGCTATTGCTGAACGGTGTTTGCACGCTGTCAAGGCCTCCTCAGTGAATCACTCTGCACCACCCAGCAAGTAGGCTGGAGGTGGGGAAGAGTCTAGGGCAGTGGAGAGGACGTACAGCTGACTTGAATCGACTAAAGTGATGTTCCATGGCACATAACATCACGCGTGGCAGTAAAAACTCGGGGCATAGTCTTTCCAAAGTGACCATTGCTCAGATACTGACTGAACATCAGCAGTCTTGTTGTGGGAGGTGATGAGTGATTGACTGTATGTTTGGGGTTTTTTTTTTGTTCCTCTTTCCGTCACCTACTAAAACATCGTCTTAACCCCCAGTTTTTCTTGCTTTTGCACTTTTGATTCTGCCCTTGAGCTAACAGCTTGCTGGAGTCACCCCTATCATGACCTCAAAGTTCAGTCTGAGCAGAGGTCTCTGCTGAAACAGGGACAGACTCCCCAGCACTGGGGACTGTGTCTTGTGGTAGGTCATGCACCACTACTCACCCCCTGCCTTGTGAAAAAAACCTTCTCTACCCTCTCTTGCAGCTTTACAAGTCTGCCTGAATTCCTCCCGATCCACGTGCACCCAGCTCTTGAATGCTGTCACATTGTACTCACAGCAAACAGACTCTCGGCACAGGCAGCTGCTGCTCTGGGGTGAGGGTTTCTGCTGCCTCCCACGAGATCCTTTATCAAGAGACTGTAAGTCCACCCTGATGCCTGTGTGACTTTCCCTTACCTTATGAACACTGTCACCACTGCACACTTCATCCAGGATGCTGCCCTCACAGTATATAAGAACTCAATGTTCAATATTCAAGGACACCAAGGAAAGAAACTTTCACTTCCTAAAAAATGAGTCTTTCCACAATGTTAAAAGTCTTTACTTTTCATGAAGACAAGACCTTCTGTGGTTGCAGAGAGTTGGTTGAAAACATGATCTGCAAAGCTTCAAACAAATAAGCAAATTTGCACAGGTTACTTTTACGGCAATTTATTATCAAAGACATGATTATGGTGAAGTAATCTTAGTCCTTGGAGTCATCAAAACCAAGTAGGAGAGTCTCAAAGAAGAAAATAGAGTAAGGTTAGAATTTGTGGGAAAAAATACAGCAGATAATACTCAACAGTTTCAACTGAGTTATTTTGTTGTTTTTTACAAGCCATGAACTTCAGTAAGTATTCTAAGATGGGACTACACTGTCCACTATGCTGTTCTGAGTGTGGTGGTTTGGGGTTTGTTGTTTGTTGTGTTTCCTTATATTTTAAGGAAGAATAATAATTAGTCCACGTGGTGGGTTTAATTTCCAATTAATTCACAAATGAATGTACATATTGTGGGCTAAATTGTATTGGGCTTATTGTGGACAAGTAGGTCATACATCAAACATAAACCTCCTGTAATATAGGAGAATTGACTCCTAGTATTAGTAAAAGGGCCTTTGATATTACAAAGGCTTACCCAAAGCTATGAAGTTATGAATAATCTTAAGTGTTTGCAGGGTGTGAGCCTTACTTATTCAAAATTGTCTATTATAGGTTTCTCACTGTTTCTGCTGTGAAATAATTACAGAGAAAAGAAGGTAAATTTCCTACAGAGCAAGTGTGCCTAACATCAGTGCTGCACCCAGACCAGTATTTTGACTCCAACATCAGTAAAACAAGGTACTAATAAGGAAGAGCTCCGTAGTGTGGTTGCTTCCAGGTACTTCCCCTGTGGGTACATCCCTACCCAATTCCTTCTGTGTCCACTTATGGATGTGTTTGTCATCAATATGAATAATGTATTCTTCAACCTACAGATAGTGTCCAAGTCCCCAGCCCCTGGTGCCAGTATGTTCTAGAAGTTCTCTGCTTTGCAGAAAGGATTTTCTGTGCCTCCTCATTCTCATGCTGTGGGGTTTGGTTAACAACAACTCTGTTGCCTGTCATGATTTTGTAGAATTTGATCAATCCTCTCCCCTGCCTTCCCTCTGCATTGAACAGTCGCAGTCATTATTGCTCTTGCTGTAATATAGCAGTGACATCTCTCCACAGTGCCTTTCCCAACTTCTCTATATCCCTCTTGAGCTGTGAAGACAAGAATTGACGCCGCAATCAATCTGAGGCTGCACCAGCCTTTTACACAGCTGCCAAACAACTACCTCTGTCTTGTTCTCAATATTCTTCCCAACGACATACAATGTTTTTTTTGATTGCCACTGCACATAAAGTCGATGAGACAATTTGAAAGAAGTGTTTTGGAGCTCTGAGCTGTAACTGCCACTACTAAATTCAGCACAAGGAAAGCTTAGAAATCCAACCACTCTGCAATGCATGTGAAAGCACATGGTCAGTTATTGACAGTCACTTCCCCTGTGTGAAGTTCACCACTGTTAAGTAGCTCCAAAAGCACGACTAACCTAGTTAACAATTACAACTCGAAGGCATTTATAAGTATCTTCAAAGAAAAAAAATAAATTTAAGTACACCATTTTAATTATAATTATATGACACGTCGAGTCATACTTGATGCCTCAGAAAACCAGTGGAAATTGCCAGCTTTCTGGAAAGTAACTATTTTTCATGTACCAATTCCTGGTATAGTTTAATGAGAAAAGGAATTGCATTTACTCTTCATTATTATCCCAAGTCTGAAGTATAAAATTAGACTTCATTAAATATTGGCTTGAAACGTAAGTCACTGAGTAGAAGATTTATAAATATTATGAGATTTTTCCCCTGGCAATATTTTAGAAATACTTGTCCTCAGACAAAGCCTAAAATATTAATCATGTAAGCTGAACGCCCTTTTTTTTTTCCCAGTTATTCAAGTCATTTATAATCATAAGCTCTGTTTGCTATTATGAAGCCTGCTTAAATTTGAGAACTGTAATGATGACTTTAACAGATTATAGTCTAAGAGCTGTACCCTTTATACTGTGGAACTGGTCAGTTGAAAAATCACTCTTGCAATGCAGTGAAAAATTCCTTCTAATACCATCCATGTGGGCACCCATATACTTTTGTATGTAGTAAGGATTCAAGCAACTAATTACAAGAAATCTTAGAAAATTCGCACTACAGCTACTGCTAACATAAAGACAGTATCACATCATAGCATCACAGACAACTTTGAGTTGGAAGGGAGCAGGTGAGGTTTGAGCTCTTCTGCCAGGGAACCAGAAACAGGGCAAGAGGACATAGTCATAAGCTATGCCAGGGGAGGTTCAGGTTGGACATTCAGAGGAAATTCTTCTCAGAAAGGGTTAGACGTTGGAATGGGCTGCCCATGTAGGTGGTGGATTCACCATCCCTGGAGGTGTTTAAAGACTGGACATGGCACTTAGTTCCATGGCGTGGTTAACATGTTAGCGTTTGATCATAGCTTGGACTCGATGATCTCAGAGATTTTATCAACCTAATTGATTCTGTGATCTTAGAAATCATCTCTTTCCAACTCCCGCTGCCATGAGCAGGGACTCCTTCTACTAGACCAGATTGCTCAGAGCCTCATCCAATCTGGTCTCGAACACTTCCAAGGATGGGGCATCCACAGCTTCTTCACTGGGCAACCTGTTGCAGCAAAATTTTATAAAGAACCACCCACCTTCCATTTCTACCTGCGCTGTATTTGGCAAACTCAATAACTATCAGGCCAGATAAACAAACACACGCACTCACACAGAGCTCGCTACGCGCCCGCGCACCTGCGCACGCATCCCGCCAGGGGGCGCAGCGCGGCNTCCCCAAGACCTTGCTGCGGGCACGCAGCGCGGCCCGGCGGCCGCTGCTGCTGCTCCTGCTCCGCTCCTGTCGCCGCGCCGGTGTTGGGGAGGGTCCGCCCCTGGAGCCGAGCCGAGCCGGCCCTCTGCTCTGCTTTGCCCTGCTCTTCCCTCCCCTCCGGCACCGTCGCGGCGGACGCCGGGCCGTACTGGGCTATGTGTGAGGGGCAGGGGCTGAGGAGCCCGGGGAGAGCGGTTATAGCCTGTTAATTGCGCTGCATCAATTAACCTGTGGCACCTGTCCACCCCTCCCCCTGGGCTCTGTCCCCCCGCAGCGCGGAGCGCGCCCGGGTGAGTTTTGGAGTGCGGAGCCTCTCCCAGCGCCCGCGCGCCTGCGGCGGCCGGCGGGGCCTGGCTTCGCCCGTCGTGGTGGAGCTTCCCCAGGGAGCTCTTCCCGCCTGCCTGGGAACGAGCTTGGCGTTGGGCTGCCAGGGTCGTCCTGCTTTGACCTTGAGCGTCCAGGGGTCTGTGGGTTTCTTTTAGATGAAATTCCCGTTTGCTGGACTTACTGCATGTGGTATTTGGAAGGCTACGTGGGACATACGGCTGTCACTGGGTTGTGTGGTCCAGGGTTAAATTTCATCTGTTGATGCAGAGATGGCCTTAAATCTTGTGATGCCAGTTTGAAAAGCATAAATATATGATAGTTTCTGGTGTTTAGTATTTTTCAGAAATATTTTCATACCTGTGACAATAACCAGAAAAGCCTGAGCAATTTATCTCTTTAAGCAGCCTAAATTGTGTTAGATATGAGGTGCAGTTTTTAAAAAGCTTATTCTGGGTGACTCAACCGTTGTTTTTGTTGCTGATTGCAAGAACCCTTTCACTCCTGGATCATCTTTCAGTATGCAGTAATAGTGAAAGTGTTACGGTTCTTGGTTTAACTGCAGAGTGTTACTGATACCTGAATTCCAGCTGTAGGAGTGTGAAGAGTTGGGAAGACTGTATCTAAAGAGTAACAGGCTAGATGTTTGCAGGTATTAAAGGGCCACATTATAAGGTTGAAGATCCTAGTCTTTTCATTTTGCTGCCAAGGCTTGGCCTGTGTTAAATACTTAAACAGGCCTGGCTATCAAATCTGCTCTCTTTGTTTGTGGTTTGTTTGTTTGTTTTTTTAATGTTAGTATGTTTTCAAAAACAGGGTGGAATACAGTAGACCTTTTGCTAATAGTGTGATCCCTAAATATTGTGAATATCCAAAATGTACAGTAATTTTCAATATAGCATGTATGAATGTTGCGAGGGGGAATGTCAGTTTGGAAACAGGCAGAACATTTACAGCATAAGTTGTGGTTTTGTTTTCATTGACATGAGAATTGGCACTTTTGGAAACTAAGAAGCCTGTCAATGAAATGGGGAGAGGCTGCATTTCTAGCTCACTGAATGTCTTGCTTTCCCAACTTGTTGCTAGCACCTATGATAGTAGATATTTAAACAACATTTTTCAAAAAAAAAGGTATATCTTCCATTACTGGAGTGAATGTGCATTTGAGTCTGTTCACAACATCGGCAGTGCTTTTCCTGTGTAAAATTATTGGCATGCTATATGGACCATTAGAAATGCTCATCGCAGGCACAGCCAGCTGTGTGGGTAAGGTGATGCTGTGGTTCAACCCCAGCCAGCAGCCAAGCCCCATTCCCCCACCTGTGGGACAAGGGAGAGAATGAGAAGGATAATAGGAAGAAAACTCATGGGTTGAGATAAGGACAGTTTAATAGGGGAAGCAGCAGGCACAAGCAAAGCAAAAGAAGGAATGAATTCACCCCTTCCCATGGCAGACAGCTGTTCAGCCATCTACAGGAGAGCAGAGCCCCATCACACCTAGCAATGGCTTAGGAAGAAAACAAACACCATCACTACAAATGACCCCCTTCCTCCTTCTTTGTATGCTAAGCATGATGTCATGTTGTCTGGAATATTCCTTTGGCCAGACCTGTCCCAGCTCTCTGAGGTCCTCTGAACCTCCCATGCACCTCCAGCCTGCTCGCCAGCCTGTCAATACAAAAAGTAGAAAAGGCCTTGTCTCTGTGCAACCCTGTCCAGCAATAACAAAAATATCCCTATATTATCAACCATGTTAGCATCAATCCAAAACAGCCCCCTGCCAGCCACTGTGAAGAAAATGAACTGTACTCTGCTGTGTAAGTGGGCTCAGCCTGTAATCTCCTGTCACTGTTTTCTGTTTGAATACGGGGAGGACACTTCCGTGTGTTCATCGCTGGTTTGGTTTTCTTGGCCACTGTTCCCACTGTCCACATTTAGTGTGTTCTTGCTTAGCCAGGAATGACTGCTTGCTCTGGGTTGGCTGGCTGAAAATGCTTATTTATATTATTTTCTCTTTTTTTCCTTTTCTTTTCTTTTTTTTTTTTTTTGTCTTTGGTGGAGCTGTATTATATTAAATCTGCGGTGTGTAGAAGAGAACCAAGAAGAGATATGAAGCATGTTGTTAAAAACCCTATTTTGAAAATGATTGAGAAAAACCGGAGATAGAAAAGAGGCTACACTAAATGATACCTGCTAAAGCATGAAATAGACAAATGGAAGTGACTTTTCTGTATGCACATAAATTGTCTTCCAGATTAATAACCATGTTTCTCTGACTTGTAGTTGAAAAGAAGCTGAATGATAAATAGAAACAGTATATGTTTTCCTCTGAGAGGCTGGGGAGAAGAAACACTGCAGGATCAACCATTTTCTCCCAATAACTGAAACAAGAAATGAAAAGAAAGAGCCAAGGAGAATCAGTAAATAGTTTTACTAGCCAACATGTTCCTATTTTTATCAGAAACTTGTAGTTCAGTATAAGCATTAAGAAATAGTTAAAAGTCAAGGAATGGTGCTTTGTCTAACTTGTTTTTTCATTTGCAGAAATCATAGGGAATTTAACCTTTTATTTATGTCTTTCTGGCTTCCTTCTGAGGATAAGGAGAGTGAACAAGTTTTGGTCCAGGCATTGTCTTCAGAATAGTCAGAAAAGGATTCTACTTTACAAATTCCTTTGAAATACACCTCTGGAACTGGGAAACCAGATGCATTGTAAAATGTAACCACAGTCTAGATAATCCAGAGATATATGCATGGCATATGACGCTATTTCCAAATTAAAATCAAAATAAAGTTACAGAAATTAGTTGAAATTTGAAATTAATGAATTACTAATACCTTAGACCTCAGGGCATAGTCAGAAAGGAAGATGGACAAAGTCTTGCCCAAATGCATTGTATAAGTAAGGTAAGGATAAGGATGTGAGAGCTTCTGACACGCCTTTGTGAAAAGACCTATCAGGATCATTTGGAGACCAAATGTTAAACCTACCTGAAGCTATGTATTAGAACAATGGGTATGGATAAATGAAAGGCTATTGTGAGCAAAGAATAAATTAATAAATTACCTGACTACCGCTTTTTTGTTGTTAGTTTGGTAGATTCTGTGTTAAATTGTATATCATAATATTTAAAGAGAAGTCTCAATGTGAAGGCACAGCATTACCCTGGAAGCAAAGCTTCCCACCTGGTACAGAGTACTACAAGTGTAATGTAAGACAGTGAGCCTTATCTAAGTCCTTTTTTTTTTTGTGTACTAAGCTGGTAAGTATCCTGAAGTTGGCAAACTCTCCTTGAAAACAAAGTGTAGTACAAATATAGCTGTAAATGAAGTGATTCTGGTTTGAGTTGATTTTGTTGTTATGTTTACTATGGATTTGTTGCTGTTGTTTATCTATTTATTTTAAATGTATTACGTATTAATTTGACTTACTAATTTGACAAGAGTAAGAAATATGCAAGAAAGAAAACGAATACCTCAAGCTAAGTCCCCTCTCAATAAATGCTTGGAGAAGAAGAGCTAGCTAGTTAAAAAGGAATTATTTTCAGAGCGGGTATAGGGACCATTTGAAGGCATGAGGCTGAAACACACAAAAGTGGAAATAAATTGCAGTCTATTTTAGGAAGCCTGTCCTGTTCCTGTGCTCAGGCAGCTGGAGAGAAGATAACTATTTGATGTTGTGTACTTATCAAGCAGTACTCGACAGGGAGGGCAGTGGTCCCAGGGCCCAGTGGGTGTGTGTGAGAGCTGGGCAGTCCTGCTGTGGGACTGGGAAAGCACAAAGCTCACGGTGCTCACAGGTGGCACAGCAGCCATGGAGAGGGTGCGGCTGCACTCACGCCAGTACACTCTGGTTCTCCCTGTGACAGTGGTTTTTCCAACCCACTGAGCTTGTGGTTACCATGGATGTGGCTATGTCAGGTAAATACCTTCCATGTCCTGTTCAGAGTAATCCAAACAGCCTTATTGCTAACACCTTTTCTTTTCAGCTCTTTATGAAGGAGCTCTTTATGAGAATTTACGCTGTATGATGTTGTAGGTTTGATTGTGGATAGCTGAAAAAGGCCCTGCCAGCTCAGGGAGCAAGCCAACCTTTTTTTTTTTTGAGCTTGGCAACAGTTTCCTTTGGTCCTGTGAGCAGTAGCCGATACACTATGTACAGTGTTACACATAACTTCAGAGTAAGGATTTTATGTTTCTGTTTGGCTCAGCATTGTGAAAGTGACTGGTGACTTCAGGATTTTATGTTCTAGTGGAAGGTGTCCCTGTCCATGGCAGAGGAGTTGGAACTAGATGCACTTTAAGGTCCCTTCTAGTTCAAAACATTCTATGATTTTAAAAAACCTTCTTAAGTATTTGGTATTGTTCAGATGTCAGATGGGAGAATGAAATGATTATTTTTTAAATGTTTGTAACCAAATTGTTTACATTTCTTTGATGGATGCATTGCTGCCAAAAATTTAAGATTTAAGCTGTGCTTAAAGATGGTAACTCGGTGAGCTAAAATTTAAGGAGGTAACACGGAGAACATGTCAAGCAAGTGAATGGTAAATTATAGGTCTGTTTTTTTTTTTCTTTTTCTTCAAATGTGTAACTGGACATGAGGGAAATAGTGACCAATTCTGGATTTAGATTGAAATATTGGATGTTCAAATACAGTGGTCAACAGAGGGAAGAAGAAGACAAAAAAAGTACTTAAAAGTAAGTGTTGAAGAATAACCATAATTTTAAGGAAGCATTTTCCCATTTTTCTCCATGTTGTGTTATTCTGACTTAAATTACCATCTGTTTTTCAGTAAGACATTTTAGATGTTTTGCATAATTTAGAATAAAAAGCAAGGCTATCTGGAGCTTTGTTGATTTTTGGATGTAAAATGATCACTGATTAAGCTATAATTTATTACACAGAAAATTCAGGAGTCGTTTATTGTAAGAAAGGAAAAATGGGGAAATGTTGTGTTAGTAAGAAGAAAATATTTTAGCTAATGGTTGACCTGAGTTTTAAGAAAGATACAAATCATCATCTTTCATTTACTGACTGACATGAGTTCAGATCTGTGAAATCTGAATATTTGATTTGATCTCATGAAGAATGACACTTTCAAAGTAGACACTCTAGTGTAAGATTCTGGCATTCATGGAGTGCAAAAGTACTTAACTCTAGAAAAGATGATGTCTGTTATACTTTGCTAGAAATGCTAAGATAGTCCTGAGCAGTATGCAGGCAGTAGTGCTCAAGGACTGAAAGAAAAGGAATCAGTAGTATTCTGTTGGTGGGTCTGGAGTAAAAATCAAAATATCAGTCCAGTATATCAAACTGTTTTGTAGTTCACCTGTTATATATTGAGAAAGTGTAATAAACCAGAATTGAGTAAAAGGGTTAAAATGTCACCCTAAACTCAGTTTTTAAGAAGCAATTGGAAGATACATGTATTTGTCAATGAGAGTGGGAAGTCTTTGGTCACATTCTTCTCCCCTCTGACAAGCAGACAGATTTTATTTTTTTTTATTTCAGAAAAATTATGCTCTAAAGCATATTCATTTAGGGCTTGTTATAAATTTGTATAGTAACTAGAGCAGTTAAATCCTTAGAAGGCTTGTTGTACGTTCCTTATGAATTTTTAAGCTTGTTCCTTGTTCCTCTTTATGAACTCCTGTCTGGTGCAAGCCACCCTTTGGAAGACCATATGACAGGAATAGCAGAAAGAACATTTTACATGCCTGATGTACTCACATCAGACTGTGCTCAGTGATAGACTTAGGTTTATTCCACTCTTTTTTTCTATGAAGAACATGAAAAAGAAGGAAAAATGTGCTCAGTTTCTTTTTACTGACAGTTTGATTTTTTATGTAATAATAAATAAACTTGTTTTGTAACTTCATAAGTAAGGAGGGTGCACATCCAGTTTGGGTACCTAAGCTAACCCTTGTAGTACAAGCCATAGATTTTTCTCTCATATGGTTCCTTTTTAATATGAAAATCACTCTCAGGAAAACATCTTGTGTTGATTTAGAAGTTGCCAGTATGGGTAATGCACAGATTATTATACGGATTTGATTTAATTTAATTTTGTTGTGAAAGAAATTTGAACACCTAAAGCAGAGCTGTTTTTTCTGTGGAAAAATATAACGTGCTGTGTCCGCTTGTGAATATGACTAAGTAGAAAAGTGTACTAAGATGTTATTAATCACAATATTAAATCTTACTAAGTGTTGTAGACTGTTGCAGGATACTAATGTCATAATGGCTAGTTATAGTTAATAATACTGCCAGGTGAGGTTCTTTTGTTTTGCTTGTGTAGTATGGGGGAGATTCTTCTTTCCTTATTCTACTAAATAGCAGTTGGCCAAAATAACAAGCTCAAATGGTTCTTGTTCTTCAGAAGACATTAGAGATTCCTGTTTGAAAAATTCTGAATAAGAGGACTCTGTGGAAAGTCAATCCAGAAACAGAGTAATTAGCTGTAATTGGAAAATCTTTATCTGTGGTTGTAGAAGAATGTATGTATTTTCTATATTTCAGTTTTATCTGAAGAGTCTGGTATGGGATTTGCGGGACTTATTTTGCTATTCACGTTGTTAAATGCTTCTGAGGGGAAGCAAAGCATAATAAATTACCAAATGACAAGGCTTCTGTTTTCCATGTATTCAAATCTGTGTTTGTATTGAGTCTATTTAAATACAAATGTTTTCCTGCAGTTGCTGGCTTAATATGTGGACACTATACACAGCTTAAAAAGCAATAGCATACAGTGAAATTAGAATTTTTTGTCATCTGCTTTTTAATTGTCTACTAGTTTTTTTACTGTGCATCCCATGGCCGCCCTTGAAATGGTACACAATTTTAAAAATGCCTTAGAATATTGTATTGCAAAGCAGAAACCCTGAGGAATTCAAAGGAGCAAGCTTGTGAGCTCCAATGCTTGCAGTACTTGGAAAAAATCTTGAGATCTTGAAGTGTCTTGATGTATGCAGATTTGTGCTCCACAATCAGCCACTGGACCTGTACCAGTATCAGTATTGTAGATTGGTGTGAAGCACATAAATAGAGCAATTATCTGGTGCTTGAAAAATGTAGGAGTGGAATAGTAGCAAATCAAACCTGAAGAGGAGTTTTGGGGTAAAATAGATAAGGGAGAGCTTATGAATCAAGTCTTACAACCTTGTGATTAAATCAAAACAGAATCTAGATAAAAGCTGCATTTATGGAATTGATTTGATGAAGCTACTGTTCCTCTCCACGTTCCTTTGGCTTCAGTGAAAAACATTTAGAGCCTCTTAAACAGGTGAATAGTTCGTGTTGTGTTCCAGAAGAAATCTGATCTTTTTGGCGATTTAATACAAAAAACATTATTATAAAACAAAACCACATGAAAAGGCTTTTTATAAAATTAAAAGTGGTATCTAAGTGCTTTATGCCAGTGAGATATTGTGAAATGTATCAATTTGACACTCAGAATGTTTTTTAAATAATGATTTGCATTTCTGTTTTGTCTCGGAGACAGTTTGTCGTTATTACTCTGCCATCAGAATCAAGAGTGCAGAAGCCTTGTAATTTTCGGCCTTTTTATTCACTCCTTCCATCCAGTTCTTTTCGTTTTGTCTGCCACTTTCTTGTTTTTCTCTGTTCTTGCAGCTTTCCTTATACCTGGAAGACAGTCTGATGAATACTACTTCTTTATACCTGTTTCATGGTTTGTTTGGTTTTTTCAGTCATGCTTCAGCCTGCACTTCTGCACTCGATTTTCTTCCCATTTCTCTTTAATCGAGACAGAAGAGAACAGCATCTGCTGAATGTGAAGTATCTTCTGAAGCCAAGTACATAAGAGATCCCAAAAGGTCTCCCCCAATAATACCCCCATTAAAAGGGGTGCCAAATGTGCCTTTTTCACAGACGTGCTACAATAGCATTTCTTGTTGAGTTGTATTTGCTTGGTGTGGAAGTAGCCTTAAAAACTCATTTCTTATAAAAAGCTATTGAAC
>WAAG01060205.1:0-12095 GCA_013390105.1 Tichodroma muraria | reverse complement strand
CCATCACTTTTTATTCTTGAGTTTTATTTCCCTCTCTCCCTTTTCATTACAATTGTTATTGTTCTATATTTTGCTTTTTTTTTTCAATTACTGAACTGTTCTTATCTCAACCATGGGTTTACCTTTTTCTGATTCTCTTCCCCATCCCACCAAGGGGAAGTGAGCAAATGGCTGCGTGGTACTTAGTTGCTGACTAAGGTTATACCACAACAGCCCACTACAAGAAGAAATTGTTCAAAGGACCTCTGTGTGGTTACTGTAGCTCTGACTTAACGTGGCTCTTACTGGTCTTACTGGCAAACTGGTCCTGGTGCTGGGAAGAGAAATGAGCTCTAGACACAGCCTACTCAGATGAAGCCCTCAATGAAGAAAAGTGTGTCGGGTGTTTTTGATTTCTGATGATTCCTGACGGTAGAGTACTGAGGTGGTGCTTAACTGGTCATTTCCAAGATATGATCTTCTGTCAGGATGGCTGCTAGCCTTATGAAACCCTGCTCTCATCTACCCTTTCATATGCAGTGCGATGTTTTTACTTTGTCAGCATCTAAATATGTCCCTCTGCATCAACCACCATGCAGCACAATCTTTTGTCTTTGTGCTGTCACACTTCCTTACCAGACAAAGCTGGTAGACCTGGCCTATGATTTGCTATGTTTTGGCTATGTTTGGACATGGCTTCTTTGCACATGTGAGGGGCAAAGCACTATGCTGCTGTCTGAAGGCTTCCCACAATGCTAAGCAGTGCTGTGACACTTCATGGGTGTCATGTCAGGGTTTTACATGCTTGGTTTAAGAACACAGTGGGAAGATCTGTGAGGCAAGGTATGTAAAGCCTCTTTAGGAACAGGGATTGGCACAGGGCCTACCCAGGCCTCTTTGTCAGGTCCACACCCACCTTTGCATCTAAACAGAAGCTCTGGCTTACTGCAGCCTGCAGCTGGTCAGTTCTGCTGGAGAAAATGTGCGTTAACCCTATGCTAAATACATGTTTATGTGAGAATCACCACATGAACAGCCATAGGACACAGAGTCTGCCGTGTCAGTCCTCCCAAAATCACTCCCTTCAGCAGTGCAGGGATAGCTTTGTACAAGACGTGCCAGCTTTGCATATGGAGTGGTGTGCTGTGTCCTCCTACATGGCTTACCTGCAAAAGGCCAGTGGCACGTTCTGTCCTTGCAACAGGCACCTCCCCACTGTGCAATGCTGAGACTGCTTGGCTGATGCGGACTGCTCTTGTGGGTGGTGCACTATTGTGAAAGTATTGCCTTGACTAGAGGCTTTGAGGGAGCATGAGTAAAATTCAGTGTGAATTTTACACCAGCGATGCAGGCGTACCCTGAAGGCCCTTTCTTCTCCTGGGGTCTGGCCCACATAGAGGCAGGCAATATTTCTTACTGTATCTACCCTGAAATGCCATCAGATGCCCAAGGTGTTATGGTGGTAGGAGCTGATGTCCTGCCCTCAGCCAAGGCCTGGGACAGAGCACCCATTTCCCACCCACAGAGCTTTGCAGCAGCCTGTGCATGGCCCCCTGCTCAGGGCTGTGGGTCATTACAGAGCTGTGCTCACATGCCACTGCCAGGTGGGGTTCAGGTCAGGTGTCCTGGAGTTTAGGTGACTGACAGATGATTGCAGCTGACTCTTTTTCCTATGTCCTGCTCAGAATGACCTTTCTGTGCCTTTACTGGAGGAGGATCTGGATGGCTCTTCGGGACTGCTGTTTCCTGTCTATGACTCTGACACACACATGCTTTACGTGGTGGGAAAGGTAAGTGCTTTCCACATCAGCAAGCGAAGACACGTTTGATTCTGCTGTCAGCCTGTGTTGTGACAGACTGAGGTCAAAGATGCTTCTGAAGCATGTTAACCTAAGGATATGAGCAGATGGCATGGGGCCAGAGGGTGCTTCATCATCAGACCACATTTATGATGTTTGCAGATGTTCCGTGTTTATTGTGGAGAGGTACATAGCTGGGTCCTAACCTTCCTGTATAAGAATTTGAGGGTAAACATTGGTTCATTGTTGATCCTGCATGGCTTCTTGGGGCCAGGAATTCTTCTCAGACTGTCATACTGAACAGCAGAGTCTGGCTGATGTCGATTTTCTTTGCCTTTAGGGTGATGGAAACATACGGTACTATGAGATAAGCCCTGAGAAACCATACCTGAACTACCTGATGGAATATCGTTCTCCCTTACCACAGAAGGGAATTGGTGAGTGGCAGAATGTCTAATGTTACAAGAGGATTGTGGCTTCTTTATCTTAGAGGCTGCCAGAGTCTAGGACTACCCAAAATACCCTTTAGAAAAGAGAATGGGTCAGGTTCTTCCACTCAGGTTTACAGGGGCTTACAGTCAGCTTGGCCCGGCTCACCCAAATACAACAGGTGGTATTACAGGGTCAGAGCTTGGAAAGGGCCCTTCTGACCAGCAGAGCATGGCCTAGGCAGTTTTGCCAGTGACTGCTGCATCTCCTCTCACATACCTGGTCAATGCATTGGTTTTTGTTGTTGAACTCTATTTCCATCATTCCCACTCTGTGATTTCTCTGGTAACAGATGCTTCACAGCTTAATACCATCAATCTTTTTTCCTTGTCTACCTTCCTTTTTACTGCCATTTCCTATTTAGAAATAGATCTACTATGAGTAGGTCATCTCTCCTCCCTTGGAAACCTTGTTTATTAACCTGGCTGTGTACTACACACTGTTTAACTAATTCAAATCACATAATTTAGCCTTTAGCCCTCAGACCTTATTGTTTATCTTTTCTTGAACCTTCTCCAGTCTACTCTATGAGTCATATTCCTCTACATGTTTCTGGGATCATTAACACCACTCCACACTACCTGGACACTCCTGCTCTTAGAGGACATTGGTACAGATGTTTAGCAACGCTGATTTTGTGCCTGCAGGTTACCTTCCAAAAAATTAAAAGGAATATATTGTTTAAAATTAAACTGTAAGGATCTCCTCATTATTCAGTTTTTATAATCCTTCCAGTACAACATCCTTATTTCGCATTGTCATAGTCTCTTTAAAAATCATTTCATGGAAAGGAAGTGTACAAGTGTTTTTAAAAGGCCAAGTGAATTGTGTCGACTTCCCTAACCTGCTTTGTTCAGCTGATCAAGCATACCGCTAAGGTTATTGTACAAAACTTCCATTCCCATATTACCAAAACAAAATACTGTGTGGAGGAGTGGAGTTTAGATTCACTTTTAGGTGAATGCATAATGTAAGGAGAAACAGGCCTTCATGTAGAATCTACTTACTGCTTAATGAAGTCACTGGGTATTAGTAGAAAACTAAGCTTGGGTGCCATGAAGCAAGGTCTTCAAGCACAGGGAATTTATTTTGTTAAGGGAATTGATGTGGGTATAGCTTTGGACTGTACAAGCTAATGTGAGAGAAACCCACTGAGATTATCAGGTACTTAGAGACCTTGTGTGGCTGATCTAGTCCCTAAACCACAAATGGACAGAATAAATGTTCACACCCTTCTTATTCCCATTTCTGTTTTGGGACAGCATTGCCTGGAAGGTATTTCAGCCATATATAGCTGTTCTGGTGTTGTCTAGGTGTCCTGAAATCCCTCGCTAGTGACCCTGATACTCAAATCCTCTGGCATCACTTGCCAGTTCTGTTCTGTTCTGGTCACTCTATTCAAAGCCCATTAGAATGAATGAGGAACAGGAGGTTTAGCATGAACATCATACACACTGTGTGTTACAATGTGATCTCACAGAAAAAAATTATTTAGTCTTGTTATTTGTGCCACTGAGCTAGTCTTGGATACAGACCTCAAACCATGCTGATGCGGTGCTGATGCTATGACCCCTTTCATTGTTTGATAACCTTTTCACATGGCTGATGACATTAACTTTCCTGAGGAGATTTATACTCCATTTATTTCATGCTCTTCCCCCAGGAATGATGCCAAAGAGAGGTCTTGATGTGGCAGCTTGTGAAATTTTCCGTTTCTACAAACTAATTCCAACTAAAAGCCTGATTGAGCCTATCTCCATGATTGTGCCTCGACGGGTAAGTCAGCCTCGGGTCATGTTCATATCTGAGGCAAATATCAGTGGAAAAATGAATGCACTGCCTCCTCTCTGTGACTCTTGGGGGCAGGAGTGCAGGTGGAACAAGAGATTTTCTCTCTCCTGGCAAGGGGGACATAGCTGGCCAGTTTCTGGGGCAGCCATGCCAGCAAACCCTATCTAGGTAACTCAAGAGTTACGCAAGAGTTAGGTCTCCGTTTAATGTCTGACTTTCCAAGACATGCTGCCAGGTCTGCTAGCTGTCTGTAAACTTCTCCAATAGAATCTTTTTGACATAATGACAAAAGAGGGAGAGGGGTTGGAGCTGATGTTGGGTGGCATAAAAATCTCCTTGTGGAAAGAAGAAGAATCACCCTGGTAAAACAGGAACTATGAATTTGTGTGTCTCTACCCCTTGGGTAGAGTTGTGTTACGGAGTTGTTCTGCAGCATGTAAGGCACGACCCATTGCACTGAGGGTGATGTAGGAGTAAGTCTCAGAGCTGGTGTCATTAGAGAAAGAAACAGGCCTTGAATATGTAGCTAGCCAAGGTAGCTCTCCCGTGTGACTGTGAGCATAGGTACATGGGAAATGTCACTACTGTGTTCTCTGCTTCTAGAAAGTAGAATATGAAAAGAAGGTATGAGTTCCTTGAATTCAGAGACATGGGAGAACTAATGCTCATTGCAACTCCCATCCAGCATGTTCCTCCAGCTTTATCTCCTTGGCCAGTTTCTGTCAGTTGATAATCAGCTGATGCTTTGTGACTTGTCTATCCTTTGCATCCACGTGCTCATCCTCAGGAACATGATTTCATGGGAGTTGAGTTAGCCTATGTCAACCTCCTCCAGTCTGAAGACCTTACCGGCATGAATTAGATTAGGCCTTCAGATGCAATTCTTCTGAGTTGAAGTGAGCAGCAGAAAGGTTCAGAGCAGGTGAAAAGACTTCATGTCCGTGCCAGTGAGTGCTCATGACACTCCCTGTGCTGAAGGGGAATAAATTAATTTCTCCACCACAATCCGGTATGACCTCTTTAAGCCAAAATCTCACTGATATAGTTACTCTGGACTTTTGTTTGCTTCCAGTCGGAATCATACCAGGAAGATATCTACCCCTTGACTGCAGCAGCCCAACCGGCACTGACAGCACAAGAATGGCTCAACGGGATTAACAAAGGTCAGCACACATGGAGAGCTCCCCAGCCCTTCAGCTCCCCAGGGCTTGGGTAAGCTGCTGTCAGCTCTCTGGCCTATTACGTGCCAGAGAAAGAGGAAAGAAGGAAAAGGAGAGACATAGTAAATATGTCTGGAAGCTAAAATAACTCGGTGGTGGTAAATTCTGGAAACTGCTCCAGTCAGGTGCTTCCATGTTTATCTCTGAATGAGTTGCTTACAGCTGGTTGTTTGAATGCATGGCTTACAGTTGATTTCTGGGTGTAGTTTGTGAGTACTCACTTGTCTCCTCCCTCCCTAGGACCTCTCTTGGTATCCTTAAGACCAGGCTCTGAAGCTGTGAATCCCCTACCACAGTTTCTTGAGCCAGAGCCACTCAAGAAAGCTACTGACCTGAGCCAGCAACAGGGAGCAGGAGGAAGGGTATCACTGGAGGACAAGCAGAAGCCAAGAGGAGTGGAAGACAGCAGAAAATGGCTGAAAGTGGAGGAGAAACTGCCAAAAAATGAGCAAATGTGCCTCTCCAATGGCTTTGACATATTTGAGTGTCCGCCACCAAAAACTGAAAATGAGGTATGAATGTCTGGGGTGAAGTGTTGGGGCCACAGGCAAAGCCCAAAGCCGGATGACTAAAGGATGCCATTCACATGGTGGCAATTCAGGGAGGGTTTATTTTGCAGGCCTTTGTCAGTGCAAGCTGTTTGTTCTTCCTGGTGGTAAAAGTTCTGCCTGCCCTGACTGCCATATGGGAAGCAGAAATATGGCTGAGCAGCACCCCGGCTGAGGGGTCTGGAAAGGAGGGGGCAGTCAGCGTTCTCACTTCCTAGGCATTCTTGTGGCACAGACCTGCCTGGTGGCTGGCTGGGGACAAGGAGGTCCTTGTTACTTCCAGGTTCTGGAGAACAGAAGGGGGTTTATGCAGGCTAACTCTTTGATGAAAACTGCAGTCAGCAAGCCTGGAGAGGCAGCAGGGATTTCTGTGAAAGGGGAGTGGGTGTATCCCTGGTGCATCCATGTAGTCTTAGCTGCCTGACTGTATTGTGGACCCTGACATGAGAAAGAGCCTGCCTCTGCAGCTCACTGCTGAGGGGACAACTTGTTAGTGCAGTGCTGTTGAGGTTGGCATGCACCTGAGAAAGGCTCTAGAAAAGATCCTGGCAGCTCCATGATCTGTCTTTGGTATTGGAAAACCTCAGTGTGGTAATCGAAGGTGGCACAGTGGTACATCTCTGTGGTGATTTGTCAGCCTTCCACTGTTGGCAGCTCAGGGACATTTTCAACTACATGCAGTGTGTTTGCTTTTAGGAACCCTGGAATAATTTTCTTCCTGTACCTGTACTGAGGTCCTCTTTCATCTCTGCAAGAATTTAGCATCTGCACCTTGATAGGGCAGGAATTTCCACATCTGAATTTCCCTGTGGTGTGAAAAAAGACTTTTTCCACGTTTCTGAGCTGGCACCCCAAGGTTACAGAATTGGCCCTTGCAGAGCTAGGTGCTCTGCTGCATGCATGGTGAAAGACTATGCTAGTTGCAACTGGCAGTAGAAAAAGGACTTGCCTAAGGTCAGAGAAGGAGATGTGGCAGACGCAGGAATTTAGACTCCAAATACTTTCTGTGAAACACATGTAGTCACAGCCCAATCTAGTGGACAACAGGAGCACTGCTGATGTTGTCTGTTCGTTGAAGGCCTCCTCCTTAGATGTTTCTCTCAGAAGTGATGTGACAGCTCTGGTGGCATTGTCAGATTAAGCCTATGTTTTCTTAGTGTAAAGTAAATAAAATGTGTGTTTTCTTACAGCTTTTGCAGATGTATTACCGGCAACAGGAAGAAATCCGTCGACTCCGTGAGTTGGTAATCCAGAGAGATGTCCAAATTAAACAGCTGGAGCTGGAGCTCAGAAACCTCTGCACGGACAAGGGCAATTACTGAGGTTGCTGGCCTGCAGCTTTTTGTACCCCTGGACATGGGGAGACTCCAGTTCCTGCAGATAACTCCTCCTAGTTTTTTTTACTGGGGGTAAAATTGTTATTTCAGGCAGCATGGACTTCCCTGGCTTGTGGTGGTCACATTTCCCTAATCATCACCAGACAGTTTTTGATGGATTTGCTGCGCTTCTTCAGGCTCCCTTTGCTTGCCTGCTCACCAATGTCAGAAGCTTGTGTGTTAATGCTAGTGAGAGACTTTGGAAAATCTTGCTCTTCTGGTCCTGGAGAAGCTACTTGTTAAGCTCTAGGAACGGCCTGTTTTGCTGCCCCTATGAACATGACAAGGAGAATGGGAGACTGAAGGCAGCTGCCAGCTTCTTTTCTCACCCTGGGGCCCAGCAATGTGCCTCCTGTGGCTGCTGTCCCCTTGCCCAGGGAGTCCACTCTGCTGAGCTTCAGAGGCACCTCTAGCTCCAAAGTGATCCTTACACACCCCTCTCACCTCACAGCTTGGCCCTGCCCCCAGGTGGTTCGGGAAAGCCGTGGCTGCCCTGACCTGGTGCTGGGGATAGTCCCGCTCTGAGTGGGAGGCTGCACTGGGGGTGCCAAGGGCCAGCACTTTTGTGATAGGAAAATAAGAGTTGGTGTTGGAGGTCCTACTTTAAAGAGGTGATGGTGTGGGCTAGTTCTCACCAGAGAGGCTGATGAGTCTCTGTCCTATGAGTCAGTGGCCTTCTTTCCCCTCCTTCTGCCAAAGATCAGCTGCAGTCACCTGGGGGTCATCAGAGATATGATGACAACATTTAAAGCTGCACAGCGTTCACAGCGGGGGAGTTTGCCAAGAGGGTTTAAAAGGATGAGTGGGGAGTTGGACCCCCCCCCAACCCACTGCAGGCATTTCAGCAATGGTGCTACAAGTGTTGTGTCAATGTCTTGGTTTGAAAAGACAGGTGTCTGCTAAGGAAGGCAGGAGCCTTCCTTGGAATGGAATATACAAACCCCCTCCTTCCAAATTATTATAATTTTGAAATTAAGGGGCTCCCAGGCAGAGATATGAGAGTAGGAATAACAGTTCTTTACTAGTATGTATAAATAAATAAAGAAAAACAACCTACAACTCGATAGGAAAACTAAAAATAAAATGCAGTAGTATGAAAACACTGACAGAGTCAGAATACAACCAGAATGACACCCTGTGGGTCAGGGTGTTGGTAGCAGTCTGATTAAATAGTGACTGCTGTCCTCCTGGAGTGGCAGATGTGGTTCTGTTGAAGCAGTAATCCTGAAGAAGGGTGTAGTTTTCCTCTGAGGGTCCAGTGGTGGTGTAGATGGGTCTCATGTTCCTCTGGGAACCTGGTGGGAAAAAGATGTCATGGTGTTCCAAATCTCAGATTTTTATCCAGGTAGGAATGCTTGGCTCCTCCCCCAGGTGGAGCATCTCACAGTGGGATGATGTAACTTTATCAGTCATGCAGTGAGACTCAATGGCCCATCAACACAAGATACCTCCCTCAACGAGGATGGGTCCTGGAAGAGATAAAGTCAATGGCTGCACCTAGTTTTAACAGACTGATAGAATGCATACTTTTGGTTACATCTTGCATTGCAACCTAAGACAGTCAACCACAGTAAGATCACAGCGCCATGGCCAGTCATGAATAGTCCTCCAAGGTTGCTGGAGTGTCACTTGTCCTTAATGCCTGCAGCTGCTGCTTCCTTAGCTCCCAGGTGCCAACACCTTATCTCATTCCTGCAGCCATCTACAGCTGCAGTTCCCTCTTGCCAGCTGTGTTGTCCAGCCCCATGCATTCTCCCAGGCTGCTCAGCCTTCCTCAGCCCTGTGGCCACACTGATCTGTGCCCTTCAGCACCAGCTCTCTGGCTTAATGCTAGACCTTATGGAGATGTCTTAAACCCAGGCAGAGCAAGCAAACACTGTTTACCCTGTAACTGTGCACGCTTTTGTGGCACACAGAAATCACAGAATCAACTAGGTCCGGGGGATATGTCTAGGACACTCCTTGTCACCAGATGTGTTTTACTGGCTGCATATTTTTTTTTCTTTTTTTTTTTCATACAAAATAAATTATTTAAATTATTTCCAAAGTAAAGTAATTTTTCCAGGGGATTTTTACATCCTCTTGATGACTGTTTCTTTGTTATTCTGTGACTGACTAGCATAGAGAATGGTTGGCCACTATGGTTCTTATCCTATAGTTGTGTTGATTTCAGCATTTATGGAAAAGAAGGTGCTTTCATTTAGGCTTTGGTGAGACTATTTAATCAAAACTTCTTTTTTAGACAGTATGCCTGTAAAAGTGTGGACTGTGTAATGTATTTAAATTTGGAGCTTAACTGCAACCACTGATCTCTCACATGGAAAAAACCTTGAGGAAATGGAGTTATGCATTCATGATCTGTGCCTAAATAGTCTTGAGTGATCATTCTAACAGTTTCTAAAACTCCGAAAAGCTTTGTAAAAAACTCTTGAACATGGGGATAAAAACCAAATCTGTGCAATGGAAAGCAAATATAACTGAATAATAAATATATTTAGAGTTTTACTTTTTGATACATGCAAGATTGTTGTTTTGTTATTGCATTGTTGATGTGACTGAAACTTAAGCTGAATCAAGGTCCGAAAGGAGTGTCACCTTCTGTCTCTTTCGACTGCATCAAGTTGTAGGTGGGTTGTACAGTGTTATACAGATGGCCCTGTCTTTTTGCATCTTTCCCAGGTGCCCTTGATACCACAAAGAGGTGGCTGTTTTCACACTGTTCTGAATTGCTGTGTGTGTTGCCTTGAGTAAACTCAGTCCTACTGGAGATGCATTCTGTGTGGTGAGGTGTTTGCTGCTGTCATGCAGTCCTGGCTCTTCTGTTGTGCAGTACACTCTGACCAGGCTCTTTTAGATATTCCATATGAGGAAGGATTAATGTGTTATTATCAAATTTAAGATTTATTTGAAGATGGGATTTTGATTTAGGAGACTGAAGCAGCATGGATAATACAAGCACACTATAGCAACTGCAACCTCCAGCTAGATCACAGTACAAATGAAATTCCCATTACGCTTACTGTCATGATGCTGGATATCTCCAATCACCGAGAAAAAAATGTGTGGGCTGAAGCCAGCTCAAGTCTGTAGCTCTCTTTAAAGCTCATTTTGTTGTTTTTGTTTTGCTCTGATTCCCATGGGCATGTAGCCGTGGTGAAAATCTGAAGGACCATTGCCTGTGCTCATGTCCTTGGAGCTGTCTTCTACTGTAGCGATTAATTGATCTGTTACAGCTTTGGGCATGGAAATGTTCATGGCTGCATTCGAGCTGTAATTTTAAATGTTTTTTGTAGCATATTTTAGGCTAGTGTAAGGAGAAAAAATGGTGGAAATTACCAAAGGAAGACTGTGCTGGGAACTTTGTGCACCTACCATGTCATCAGGACACTGTGACCTCCTGGCCTCGTAAGGAACCTTGTGCTGATGAGTGTCTGGGCAGGCACTGTCTATCTGCAGGGGCTGATCCAGTCTCACTGCTCTGAGCAAAGACTAGAAAAAGGCAGGAGAGACAGATTAGTGTGGGAGGCAGGGGAAGAGCCTGCAGTGCCTTTGCAACTCTGGCGATATGGGTGCTTAACCTCAAAGAGAGAGTAAAACAGCCCTGCAGTGTTAGCTTTCCTGCTGGGTTTAGAGCCACAGCGCTTCACATCTTCACCCTCTACTCCAGGCCAGCTGCCAGCTGCAGAATAAAACCTAGACAATAGTTGTCATTCTCATTTTATTTCTCATCTTGGAAGGCTGTATCCTTGGTGTGCTCAAGGAGCTGCAAGCAGAGGGGAACATGGTGATGATGCCCCCTCATTTGCCCTGCAGTGGGAAGCAGCAGAGCACCCTTGTTGTCTTGGGCTGGGTAGCATCCATCCCTAGTACAAGGTTGCTGTGAGCTGCAGGGGGGCACTGAAGTGAAGTTGCAGTATCAGAAATTGCCTCTTGCACATGCTGCAGCACTGTTTCAGAGCAGGAACTCTAAACTTGTGCTGGAGCCACTGCAGTCTGTCTACAACTTGTCTGTGCTGGGGAGCCCAGGACTGGACTTGGCACTCCTCACATGGCCTCACGAGCACTGAAGGTAGAGGAAGGACAAATTCTCCTGAGCTGCTCTTAATGCACTTCTAAATACAGCTGAGGGTAGTGTTGGTTATTTTGCAGGAAGCCAGTGTTGCTGGCTCAAACTCGGCTTACTGTCCAGCAGGACCTCACAGAACTTCTCTGCAAAGCTGCTTGTCAGCTTCACATCCACAAGTCCCCAGCATGTTCTAGTGCATGGAGCTATTCCTCCTCAGCTGCAGGACAGTGCAATTGCCCTTGCTATGCTTTATCACATTTCTCCCTGCCCATCTCTGCATTTCTCCTGTTGAGGTTCCACCAAAGTGCAGCACAACTGTCTGCTGCACCTTTCACTCCTTCCACTTTTATACACTCTCTGAACTTGCTTGAGTCTGCACTGTCCCATCCTCCAGATCACTAAGGAAGAGATTCAACAGCTTTGGATTTGTTTTGTAAGTAGTTTTTGGTTTTCTATTCAGAAATCCAGGCTGACTACTCCTGAGCACCTTCTGATTGTTCATGCTTTTGGAAATGGTCTCCAGGAGGATTTTCTCCAACATCTTCCAAAGGATTACATGAGACTGTAGTTCGTTCATCTTCTTCCTTCCATGGTTAGAAGGCAGGACTGAGAGTCAGCCATTTGCAACTTTCTCCCACTCACTTCCACCTTTTAAAGAACACTAAGAGTGGCCTTGCAATGTCACTGGCCTTCACCTGCCTCAGCACACTTGGGTCAAACTCATCTGGCTCCACAAATTGTGTACATACAGGGTGTTGAAGTATACCTTAACCCAGTCCTCCCTAATCTGGTATACAGCAGGTATCTATTTATCTACCTCAGTGGTA
>WAAG01060203.1:29359-40429 GCA_013390105.1 Tichodroma muraria | reverse complement strand
TCAGATCAGTATTGGACTCAGTTCTAGGCCTCAGTAGGAAATACTAATTTTAGCAGATGTGTTGAATGCAATTGTTCCTGGTTAACTCAGGGACAGCTGCTCTCTTTGAACCCAAGAGCCCAGAGAGATACTCTCTAAAATTTCTATGTGTAGGTTGGAGGCAGGCCCATTCAGTGAGGCATTCCTGCTGATATCACTTTGAAATTCACTTTATTTACCTCCTCTCCTATCTGCCGGGACTGAGATTTGTTGGCCCCTGCATAACTCAGCAAGNGCCGGGACTGAGATTTGTTGGCCCCTGCATAACTCAGCAAGGCTTGTTTTTGCAGGTTTTTTCTGGATGAAAAGAAGAAGCAATAGCAGAGCACCATGGAAAAGTCCTGGCTGTGAGGTTCGAGATGAGACAGGCAAATGGGACTAACTCCTGCCCCAAAGTTTCGTCTAATCTGTGAATTTTGTCCAGCCAGCCAAAGACTAGGACCAACTCTTCATTTGAATTAGACCAATTTAAATAAATAATCATTAAAAGAACAACAATCTCCTGAGCTCTGATTCCCAACCAATGTAGAAATGTGTTTCTTATCTACACAGAACTATCTGGTTGGGTTGTTTGTGTCAGCTGAATATAATACCTAGCAAGTTCACACCCAGCTATTTACATCTCTATGTTAGGATCCAGGAGCATGTAAATTAGAGAGAAATCATGTTTAAATTAATTGTGCTTAGATTCCTCAACAGAGAAAACAGGGAATATGGTACATGGATAAGAAAAGTGAAATTTTCATGTATAATCTTATCTTTAAATAACCCTATGGATCAAGTACCCAGTGAATTATTTCTGATTTGTTGTTGGAATAATCGTAATGTGCACAAATACACTAAGAATAAACTTTGAGTGTGTTTTTTATTGTTAGACTTCTCATATCCCAGATTCCCCATCATGTTCAGTCCTGTGTAGATAGTTATAGTAATGATCTTTTATTAACTTGGCTGAAATAACTGCCATGACTCTCAACGATGACATTAGTGCTTAGGTATTTCTATGTCTAAGCACTTACATAAGTAATCATACCACAATGTCAAATTATTGTACTTATTATTTTGCAAATGCTACAACTGCCACCTCCTGTTAAACACAAAAAGAAAAAGAAAGAGGAAAAGAAAAAGAAAAACATCAGAGTGCCTGAAGTATTCCTCCCAGTTTTAATTTATTGTTTCGTTTTAAACTCCCTGTGCTATGAGCCAAAATAAACTCATTGCACCTACACTTTGAGGTGAAACTCTCCTGTTAAACTCACCTCTGCCTACAAGAAGATCAAAATATCCATAAGCATAGCTGTGTTTGAGGGAATAATACATACAGCAGGGAGAGAGGAAGGGTTACAGTTTTCTGAGGGCAAAGGATATTATACTTTCAGTCTCCTTACCATTAAGATAACTAGTCACGTCATTACATAGGGAGAGAGGAAAAGGGGCGGGCAACAAAGTAGTTTCATGAACTGGCTTTTTACCTGGAAAGGCTTGAACTTAACAGTGAAGTCGTGAAAGTTTGGGCAATTCACTGCCTGCCTCCAGTGAACCCGGGAGGCAGTTCAGGAGAGCCCATGTACTTCAGCAAGCTTTCAATGAAGTCCTTAGAGAAGAAAGTATACTGTTCGTATTTACTGTGTCCAAGATCACTGGGTTTTTTTACAGCAAACAAGTAAACTATTTTGTGTTTTCTGTCTACCTATCACACCCATAGCACTTGGGGGAAGAATTTGTAGTAATCCTAATCAAAAAAATCCCAATATTAATGCTGATGGATTGTATGAATATGTTTTATGTTTTACCTGTTCATATGATGACCAGGAGAAAAAAAGGACAGCAGTTTCACTTTTTTCATGAGACAACAGGAACATTTCTCTTCTCTTTAGGTGGCTGGGATCATACTTTGTGTTTGTGATTTCATGAACTATGTTTTAAAGTATGGCTCTTCTGAAATATAGCAGCTTTATTGATGTTTTTAACAGGGTTACTGTTTCAAATGAAGCAAGAGAAAGCACATGGTATTTTGTTGGTCCAATACAAGTACTGCTACTGCTTTGTTGTACAGCAACATTATCAAATCTAATAGGCACACCTGCAACATTTTCATAGGATCACAGCAAGAGAAGATTATTCATTAATTATCTTTTTCCTGGCATTTAACAACTTTGTTAAATTACTTTGCAAAATAAGAGCTTGACACATGCTTTAAGAAAAGTTCTTTGGATAAAAAGAAGAGGTAGAATATCTTGTGATTAAGATTTTGAACTAGAGAATGGTTTGGGTTGGAAGAGGCCTTAAAGCTAATCTAGTTCCAATTCCACTGCCATGGGCAAGAATGCCACACACTAGATCAGGACCCCAAAGACCTGCATCTAGTGTCTCTGTGATATGTCAAAATAAAGATATGGCACTTCTGACCCAATTCAGCTAAAGACCATGGCTAGGCCATCCACAAGATCTCATTTTAGGTCTCATCATCTCCGGCTGGTTTTGTTACACAAAGGCTGCATCCACAGGAGCAAGTCCTTGTGAGATAAGATACACCACAGTACACCATCTACACCATTGGAACTGCCAATCATCCCATATTCTTACAGTGCTTGTGACATGGTTTGTACACTTTTTTTTCCTCTGAAGGATATTTTCCAGTTACTTTCCTTCTTTTATTCCAAGGTTGCTATGAACATAGGCACTTAGCATTGAGCAGCTACATGGTCATGTTTACATACCAGCTTACTTCATGGGAGCTTGTTCAGGTAACTCCTAGTGCAGCAGGACCGGGCTTCGTTTGAAAAATGGAGTAAAGACCCAGATGAATCCAAGAAAATTGAACTTTATATAGTCTTTGTTCTAACCATTGTTTAACCATCCTACTTGGAAAACAGTTGAAGCATTAAAAAACTGGAGGGGGTGAGCAAGAAACAATACAACAATCTGTTTCTATCATAAGGAATAAATGTGCTTTGGGCTGATTCCATTCAGAGTGTACAGATATTTTCAAGGAATTTAGGGCATAAAATCCCATTGAGTCTCCTTGAGGGAATTAAAATCAATAGAACTTAGGCACTCTCATACTTTGAAAGTTCTTCACTTAATTCTTCTTGTGTCTTTTAGAAGTTCCAAGTCTGAATTATTTACTTTCTGGGCAAATGAGTACTTTTTGGCATGACCTTCTTCATACCCTATAAACAACATCTGATAATATGTAAGGGAAAGTTGACAAGAGAATTGAAAACCAAAAGAACTTCTTCTGGAAATTTTGATTTTATTTTACCCACTGAAATAAAAAGGCATCTCCAGGAATGTTGCAAAACTTCTTGCTCTTTTTAAGTCTATAGCTTCTTGTATGTTCTGCTCTCTTATTCTTTCTACAGAATCAGTAATAGAAGTCAAATTTTTCAATAACACTAACAATATATCACTGACATATCTTTTATAGCACTGATAATAAGCATCCTCACATGGAAGAATATTATGGAAGAAATTAAAATATCTGTAAAGGATTACAAACTTCCATGATATTACCAGCAAAAATATTCTAAACAAACTTTATACACCAAGAGTCAAATTTGTCACCAATGCTATCAATCAGTGATGACCTTCCCTTTTTCATGCAATCCAAGTAACTTGCATTGACATTTCACACAAATGATAATGCAATAAATGATAAAATTATTATAAAATATTCTAATTATGGATCTAGAGAATGCAGTTGGAAGGGAAACTCATACAGAAATGATGCAGAAAAATTGCTTTCAACAGAGATTTGAAACACAATAGAAAGGTGATAAAGTGTGGAGGAGGAAATAACAAAGCCCTGTTGGACACAGGACTCCCCACTGACAGTGATAAAATTGTGGTAAGAAGAAAGAGGAGGCCAGAACCAACTAAACCAGATAGTAAAAGAGAACATTTCTTCAGTATGTCAATGGGAGACATTGCCATATGTGATCATTTTGGCAATGTTTATTTAGGGGAGGGGCAGTGGTGCTGATCACACGTGTGGGTAGGAGAGGAGCAGCGAGTTTGCGGGCTGTGAACCAGCAGGGTGTGCGGGCTCTGAAGAGTAGAAAGGACTACATGAAGAACTAAGTTAAAACTGTTTCTTCCCATGTCAAATAGCCATACAAAGAGAGGCAGAAGAAAACTCCTGTCCTAGGTCTTTGTCATTCTAAACAAGCTGGTATTACCTGCTTTTAACATCCCTCATCCTTCTCCAGGCAGAGGCAGGCTCTACATATCTGTACTCAGTATTTGAAGCTTGTTTTTTTTCCAGGATTTAACTGGAATTCACATCTTAAGTTCATTACCTGTTGTTTATCCCCACAAACACAATTTAAACCTCTCATCTTTGCATTTAATTTTCACACCCTTAAAGACCAGCTCCTTCTCCTCTCCAGCTTAAATAACAACACTACTTTCAATCTTCACTTGTATATCAGTGTATGTAGCACATTTTAGACCTCTGATCAGACTTGCTGCATTCTGTCACTGACTACACATTTTTCTTGAAGTCTAGCACTGCACAATATACTCCATCAGAAGCCTTCATGATGCTGACAAAATAAAATATCTCAGTCTTTCAAAACTATCATAAGCAGTAGTGTGTTTGCTTAGTAGGAGATGATTATACACACCTGACAAGTGTTTATAGAGACAAGTTATTAAAAAATGATAGATTACTTTTTTAAATGAGAGAAAAATCAAAATTTGGAGATGAAAAGAAAATAGTCTAACAATTATTATTACTGAAACTGCACACTTAAGTGAGGAAAATAAAAAAAAAAAATTGAGGCAATATTTACCACAATAAGATTTAACTATTCAGCTGATTTTGGAAAATTAGAATAGTTTCCACTCAGTGTCCATGCCAAGGGAAGCCATTATCCTACTGTGGGCAAGGAGAAGTCTGTTGTGAGAATGATGTAAGGCCTAGCAAAATCCCATAAGCTGTGTTAAGGATGCAGGCCAGGCAACCATGAACTCACTGGTCCTTGGATTTTGACTATCTATGCCTGTGGTCACAGAACACCCACAAAGTGGAGCTACCCCTTACCAGTGGAACACTCATGCAGAGGCAGAAGCACCTTTTCTATCCTCCACCAGAAAAAATCATTCTGAAGCACCTAAAATAAGTTGATGCAAAAAGTGGAATGGTCAATGGTCACCTGTCTGAATCAAGAACACTAAAGAGAATCTTTTTTGTGCTATTGGTGTCTAGCTGATTTAGGTTGAGCTGGAATCTTTGCAGACCACACTCCTGAGCGCAGGTGAAGAGAACCTGGTGATTAAGTCTCATCTGAAACTGCTCCTCAAAAAGCTGCTCCAAAGCATGTTGAGTGAGCAGTGAAGAGATTTGCTTGGAAAGCTGTGGCACCATTGATCTGAGCGAAAAATGCAGGTGCAGCTAAAAATGTAGGCACTCTCTGTGTTTAACTAGTCTGATCACTAAAACTAGCTTGTGACCATTAACTTTGAACTTTCCTGAGTGACATTTTGATTCCTCCTAACAAATGGAATGCAGAAACTGCCCATTCTTACAAACGCATAAACAAGACACTGGCCATAAAGAAATAAAGGCCATGAGTTTAAATCCAAAGAGGTATTTCCATTATGGAAATTCCATTATTATCCAGATTCTTTCCATTATGGGCCTCCATTCCCTAGGTGTTTGTAGTCAATTAAAAGCCATTATAATCAGAAGGAAAACAGCAAAGATTTATGCTTAACTCTTCCTCAGAGGAGAAGGGACCAAATTCTGATCTTGTTTCTAGCCTCCTTGGGTCCACTTACAAATCCTGAAATGCCTATCAAAGGTTTCCAAACCACAATCTTATCCAGTGACATCTAAGACCTTGTCTTCAAAATTCCATAGATGTTTTTGGGACCTGTCTAGTACCCATGACTGGCAAAACAACATTTTGTGTTTTACAGTAATGAGTTGACCTTGAACAAAACTAGACTGGCCATCGAAATGTATTCATTCCAGGAAAAAAGATCCTCTATGATTGCTGGATAGCCCTAAAAAGTGAAACGAGATGATTGTTGTCACTGTAAAATTTTGATTGAATTTAAATGTAAAACTCTTCAGATATATATAAAAAAGCTGCTGGTAGAAGACACTGAAAATCAAGGCTCACCTCTCCTAACAGGGAACTATAAAATTATACAAGGCAGTGACACCATAATAAGGTCCATTTCTTTGGAAAAAGGAAGCATGAGCACTTCTCAGCATTTGAGAAAAGTTATAGGCAACTGCCTAAACAGGGAAACCTGGACTCTCAAGACAGTAGTCTCCATCCATATGAGTTCTTATTTCTTATTTCAGTGTGAAGAAGGGGAAGCTTACACATCTGTATTACTTGACGAGCTTTCATTAGTTCCTTCTGTTAGAAAGGTATTTAGCTGCCCTATCTGGAACATCTAAGCCTGTCCAGGAACTCTGCTGGGAGAATAATTCTCATCTTCACTTCCCCAGACAGCATGTAACCACACATCATCTCTTTTTTTTGGTTCTAAGACTTCCTTGGCTGTGGTTCTGATCATTTTCCCAGGCAGCTAACAGAATTAAGAAGCAGCAGAAGATTAACTCATTAAAGTACATGAAAATAGCTTGCCCTACAAAAGGAGTGCATGCAGATTAGATAAACAGTATGTAGTCTCATAGCAAGCTTGAATAGGCTGAATTTTAAAGTTTTCTTTACTTCTAAAAGTAGTAAGGACCCTGTCACCACCACCTGATCAGAACTGCTATCAATGATTGTATGAAATCTAGGTCTGGTGCTCCTGCAAGAGCAACCCCAGTGCCCTGAAGCACAAAGACATAGATTGGGCTTTGCTTTTAAAATAATAAATGTTAAGTCATAGAACATATTCAACCCTTACTAAAATCATAACATTTAATTTTCAAAGAAGTACAGGACTTCTCTATGCTTCCCAAATGAGTAAAAACTGTTAATTCTCTTCTAACTTAAAATAGCAAACCAAATGAACCGATGTTTTTATTATAAAAAGTTTACTTTCCAGCTGAGTATTTGAGTGCCAAGTTCTATCCAGAATCACACTTTCACAGCCAAATTAGAAACTATAAACTTAGAAACCAGTGTTTTATGATAGAATCCTTTGCCAGGCACTTCACTAGAGCTTGGGCTACCAGCTGCTCTAATAATAAGTGAATGTTATTGAAAAATAATACCGACCCTTTGGAAGCACTCTGTAAAAGCAAATGAATGAGTTTAGTGTATTATGCACAATAAAGAGCTCACGGGGTAAAATTCCCTTTCTTGCTACAGGTGTACTGGACTTCATAGGAGGGAAAAGACTTAGGAGCGCTCACAAACCTGCCAAGCTCCATACAAGCAGAACGATCAGCCTGCCAACCTGTTGGTGTGCTTGAGATTCCAGCCTGCCCAGCAACTTCGGACAGCTGAAAGTGACGCGGAATCGGTGACTGATACCCTACGCGAAGAAAAATGTCGGCTTTCAAAGTTGGTGGATGGAAACGCTTCAGTGCGCAAAGGGAGCCGTGAAAACGCGATGTGGCTCTGCCAATGCAGGGGAGCGCTCGGGCTGCCGAGCCCGTGAATCAGCTTTTTAATCGGGAGGCACGGCGAGGCGGAGACCGCTATCGGGATAACCACTGTTCTTCAACTTCTTTTTATCTCCTTGATTCGCTCCCTGATTGTTAGGCTCAAATCAAAATTAGGAGGAAATGAGCTTGCTTCCTCGAAACTCACTTTAAACTCGGCTTTAAAAACCACGACAGATTAGATATTTAGTAAGAATATGAGAAATCGGACAGTATATGGAGTGGGGTGTAGTTACATCTACTGTAAGCGCACGGTTATCGGGAAGATAGTCTAACACACACACACACACCCTTCCTTAAATATTTTTTAAAGCGCTCTCATTTTGCTTGATGGAGTACAGCACTGCATTCTGGAAAGTCTTGTTTAGCCTCCGTGTGATACTGCATCTGCTCGGGTTTTTGTTCCCCCCCACAATCACCCCCTCCCCTCCACCTCCCTCCGACTGCAGAAGGAAAGATCGCGCCCTTGAATTTGCATGCGTCAGGAATTGACAGGTCAAAGGCAAGTAAATCACATTATACACGACTGTATTGTTATTGTATCGATAACAACACATTATCAGAACAATTAACACACTCGCACAGCTACGCGGAGATCACAGCAGCGGTTTAACAAAAATCCAGATAAGTGACTAAACTCCGATAAAGCCTTCCCTTCCTGTGTTTGGGGATTTGAAGGCTCTCCGAGAGAGTGTCTGTGCCTGCGCGTTTGTGTGAGTGTGTGTCTGTGTGTCTGTGTGTGTGTACGAGGGCTGTGCAGGCAGCCGCTCCGCGCCGCACCGCGGCCGCGGAAATCCCCCCGGGGAGAGCAGCCTCCTACCCCGCGCCGCGGCTGCCTCCAACCGGGGGAGACCTGGGACCCTCCGGTCGTTCCTAACACGAGTCCAACCTTGCTCCAAGCGGAACTGATAAGAGTTTCCATCACTTGGAAGTGTCTTGAAAGCAGATTACCAGGGAAAGGCAGACCCCCCCGTAACTACCAGCATCGCTGAAATAACCGTGGGTGGTTGTTTTAGTAGTCAGTGGTTGCCGCACACCTTAGGTGAGGGGAGGGGGTAAACTCTTTGAAAAAGAGACCTTCGAATAAAGTATTTCATTTGCGACTAGAAAAATATACTTGAGCCAGTACTGAGCCATTCAATAGATTTCAGCCTGTGAAAAAGTCGTGGACAATAATTTATGACCCATAAATTCTATTACCGTTTCCATTATTTGGTGGGCTGAACGTAATCAGAAACATGCGCAGATGATGTAAGAGTTTGCAAATGGTGACATTTTTGGAAGACGGTCCACGAGTTGAGGCATCTTCTCTGCTGGAATTTATGCAAGTGCTTCTCTTTAAGACCAGTTTACCTGTACGCGACTCTGTGGGGACCTGCGAGCTGGTGGTTGTGCTGTTCCCAGACAAGTTGTGACCACTGACCTTAGGAACATCCCCGAGCCCCGTGCCGACACCCGTGGCCCTTCCCCACGTGGTTTCCTTGGCACGGGTGCCCGCTCTGCCTGCACCCTGCTTTGGCATTCGTGCCGACCCAGAGCAGCAGCCCGGCGGCAGCAGCAGCCTTGGGGCGGCAGTACCCACGGACTGACCCACGGGCAGGGGTCGTGGTGGGGGCACTCATCTGGGTAGGAGCTGTCAGACGGGGGCTTACCCATGTGCCCGCCTTGAGTGCTTCACGCACTGGTATTCTGTCGCGACATCGGGCCATCGCCATCCTCTACACCGCATCCTGCTCTCGCACCGACGGGTTAGGGGTCACAAGGACAGGGACTGGGGTCGTGAGTGAAGCAGCATGGGAGGGAAGAGCGGGGAAAGAGCCTCGCTGGAACCGAGCCCACTGTGGGGTGAGCCCCCTCTCTGCTCTCCGGGGGCGCTGGCGGGAGCGGGGCCGGGAGCCTTCGGGAGCCGGGGGTGCCACTGGTGGCATCAGTGAGTCGCTGCTGCTTGTCCCTCCCCGCTCTCCCTCTCCGCCCCGATCACACTCCAGGAGATGTTACTGATTCTCACCCTGCTCATGGCTGCGGCCGGGAACGTATGAACCATGCTCTTGCCTTCCCCTGAGTTGACTTAATCCGGGCACAATCCCGCCGGCACGGTGCGAAGGGAACTCGACCCAGCCGGCATCCGATCTGTGCGGAGAGACGGGGGATTAGTCCTTAAGCGTCAAACACAATAATGCTACATGTGATCGAGAGATGTAGGAAAGAGTNGTTACGCAGTTGAAAATATTGTCTGTTCATCCCAAAAGGGGAATGCGTTGGCCGATGGGGTGATAACCTGATTTCCAGGGCAGAGTTACCCGCGCCGGGATTAGCCCCTCTTGGTGGGGACCCTCTTTCGAGAAACCCCATTTCGCCACCAGCCCCGCACACCAGCCAGCGCCGGTAGATATCTTAATCTCTCCGTTCTGACAACCGACGGGTACTTTTTTTTTTTTTCCCGGCTAACTGGATTGTAGGAGGTCAAGCGTTGGCAAGGTGGCTTCGGAGATTGAGAGAATTTATTTTAAGTAGTAGTATATGGGTCGTAAAACACGAAACGGGAGAAGACGCAGTTTACAGAGGAGCTTCTCGGTATTTTACAGGGCACTCTGGCCGTGACAGGCTGCCGCGGGACTCGGGCGGTCTCACCGTCGGGGAAAGCGCCGGGAACGACCCTCCCTCCGGTGGAAGGCCGGGGTTCGGATTCTCTCCAAACATCCCGCCAGCGAAGCAGCCGCGGGTGGTGGTGGCGGGCAAACGTGCGGTGCGGCGGCAAGGAAGGTGCGAAGGCCAGCGGCTGGAGCAGGGCTGGAGCGGGGGACCAGCCACAGTATGGAGCGGGCTCCGCGGAGAGAAACCCGGACGAGACGGCAGCGGGCGGCGTGACAAAGGAATCCCGTTGGCGAGCGGACAGCTCTCCCCCGCGACCCCGCGCGATGTGCCAGCCGTCCGCCGGACCCTGAGGCGCGTCCGGCGGGGGTTCGGTGGTACTCCCGGAGGGGCTGCGACCCCAGGCGTGCATCCCACTAGGGGAGCTCGGTTCCGGCTTTTCCTTAAAAGGGCGGCGGAGCCGTCCCGGGCAAAGCCTAGCCTCATGCCAGCACGGGAAAGAGTTAATGGTTTATTGGAGTCGGCGCTTCCACATACCACAGGGGTAAGTCAAAACCGACCCGCCGAAGCACAAACAAGGCGAGCAAGTTCACCCTGACTGACAGGAGGTGAAGAACACGGTCGGACAGCTCGGGCTGGGGGCACCGTGAAGCGGCGTCCCGAGGGGCCAGGAAAAGACGCGCGGATTTTTTTTGGGGGTGTCCGCTGCCCGCACCCAGGGATGCTCTCCGGGTCGGCAGCCTCTCCCCTCCGGCAGCACCGGCCCGGGCAGGGAAAACCCCCAGCAACCCAAAACACTCCGCATGCGCGGCGCCCGACCCCTCCCCGCCCCGCCGGGTCCGCCAAGGGGGCGTGGCGAT
>WAAG01060203.1:12053-22053 GCA_013390105.1 Tichodroma muraria | reverse complement strand
CTTTTCCAGCCCTCTAAGACGTCTGTTTCGATTCCCGATACTTAGGAATTTAGGCAAGCCGGTGAAGTGAAGGTACTAATTGTAAACACCTCGTTGCTTTTTTTGAATACATTTATTATCATATTAGAAAGGGAGTATGAAACACACGGCATATTACTCATCCTATGCCTCCAGGCAGAGAATTCTCCTATTGAAATCAACCAGTATAACCAGATTTCTTATGGGAAATTACAGAGGACATCTTAAAACTCTTCTCACGGAAATATATTACTGGAATGTCAATTCCAATCCAGCATTTCCCTTTTTTTCCCCTCCATACAACAAAAAGTAATTAGCCATATACGACTGAACTTTTGAGATCCTCAAGGCGTTGGTGAAGCACACAGCATGGCACAGCGCTGCTCTCCGGCCCCCACAGCCGGGTCCACCTCAGCCTCCTCGCAGCGCCAGGATGGGCACCGGGGAACACCGCAGGGCAGCCCATCTTCAGCTCCAGCGCCGGAGTCCGGGGTGCGGGGTCCCCGTCGGGGAGCGAGGCCAGGCTGGGGCCGTTGGGGGCGAGCGCTGCCCCGAGGAGTGCGGGGGGCGGGGGCAATCGGCCCGGAAAGGAGCCTCTTTTCCCGCCTGGAGTGGCGGTTCCCACCCGCTCGCGGGCGCGTTGGGCGCCCGAGATAACGAGATAAAAGGGAGGGAACCTGGTGGCTGCTGCAAGTGGGGCAAAATGGCATCAGCCTGCTAAATACCGTCAAACACATCGGGAAGGGTAAAACAACGTCAGCCCCACTGCAATAGATGGGATCCACACGGAGCAGCGGGGGGGGAAAAGGTGGCGGTGGGAAGGCTATTATCGCAAGAAAAAGATCCCTGGAAGAGAAGAGTATGTGCTGGGATTGTTCAACTTTTAATAAGTTTTAGGACTAATTCCAAAACCAGCAATAATTCCTGATCAAATTATTCCCCTGGAAATGCTTCTACACGTTCTTTTTATTAAGATTTCTCTGGCTGCCAGAAATGAAATATGAGCCTTACCAGAGAAAAAGTAAAGGAAGGCCAGAGCAAATTCTTATAAGCTTTTTTTTTTTTTTTTTTTCTGAGTTGTGGAGGGGAAGGAGGTGGGAGCGCAGGTTGGAGCCAGAAAAATGACAAGTTATCTAACCCAGCTCTCATTCAGGTTCCCTACAATAGGAATTCATCCTCCTGGCCTTAACAGCGAGGAGGCTTTCTAGCACATCCCAGATTTTTACTCGAGGAATTTGACTCGCCCTCTTTTGCTCAGGGGCTGAAGCTGAGCTCGGTGCACTTGTTGGGAGCTATTTTCTCATCGTCGGAGTCAGAGAACGAATTAGTCACCGATCCTTTGTTTTGATGTTACAGCCCTTCCTTCTCCCGTGCGACTCTGCAGAAGGACTTGCCGGGCTCTATGGGACAAGCCGCCTACACTTCCTTACCTGTAGGGTACTTTTGACACGCGTGGGCAGTAACTGCTGATCCCGAGAGCGGGAGAGCACTGGTAGAGGCTGCTCATTTATTTCGGACTGATGAAGAGCTTACCTCTCGGGGAAAAAAAGGGTGTCTATTAACTGTTTATTAATGCGTCTTAATAACCGAAATTATCTCAATAGCATAGAGCTCGGGAGTAAGAACCATTAAATCTGTTCATGTTTTAAGAGGGATCAGCCTGAACAGAAATCAATTAGCACCGCAGACAAAACCAAGCCCTTCTAAAGACAAGTGTCACTGCATTTTCAGCATACTTCGGGAGTTAATCGTTAGCGCCGACCCCGTTCCTTCCTACGTTGAAGCATTTCAGCATGAGGAGGCGCTGACAACGCTCAGCAGGATAACCTTGGGAAAAATCCCCATCACCAGGAGGGGGTTATCCCTCCTTAGCCGTCCGTTTCACACCTGCTGAGGAAATCCCACTCAATCCCATGCCGCAGTTCGGGGCCAGCAGCGGAGTTGGGACGGGATACAAACGTATCCCTCCGCGTCCGCCCCGTCTGCCGGGGAAGCGTCCCGGGGGGAGACGGGCCCGCCCCGCCGGGGCTGGACATGGGCTGGGCGACCGTACCGTGTCCCTCGCCGCTGTCCGTGGCATCGTTTACGCCGGAGCAGGTGGCGCAGCGCGGCGGCGCCGGGCTCATCCCCCTCGGGCAGCCCAAAGGGGCGGCTGCGGGTCGGTCTCTCGCACAGAGTGACCTTGCAGACGGGCCCGCCCACCCCCGACCCCAAGCCTTCAGCCTTCCCCGGCTCTGTCAGAGCAGCTGCCCGCGCTGCGGCAGCCTGAGTACGAGTGTGCCGCCCGTGTCACCCTTCCCCGCGCTGCTGCTCACCCTCGCAGGACCCGCGCACTCCCCGGCCGCCCGCAGCGGCAGCGGGCGCCGCAGCAGGGAGCACCGGAGGCCGTGCATCCCCCCGAGGCGGCCGATGCTCTGTCACCGCCCCGACGCGCCCCTCTGCCCCCTCCCCGTGGCTCCCGCTGCCTCCGTGCCAGCCCCGGCCCCGCGGAGGCCACCCCGGCGATAGACCGTGCTGACCCAGGAATTTCGTGGGGCGTCGGGGGAAGCCGAGGACTGTGGGTCTGCGGGTCTTTGCTGATCGCTGTAGGGTGGTTGAGAGTCTCCGGAGTTCATGCAGTGTCTCGGGGTTCCGCCTTCGCCGTGCCGCGATGGTGACCCCCCCCCCGCCTCGAGGGTACCACGCTGTCCCGGCTAGAACCGGCGGACCCTCACTCCTTCAGGGGCTGCAGCTCAGATGGGCTTGGTTTATTTCCTCAGAAATAAAAAAAACGAACAGCAAAACCCTAACTAAGCGCTGTAAAGGAGGGCACACAACTCTGTGTGGGATTTCTTCCGTGGAATCAGTTGAGGATTTTTAATCGCTAAATTCAAAGTGGCAGCCTAAAACCGTGGGAGCAGGTCAGGAGAAGCCCTGTTATGGCACCCTGGCCGCGGCTTCTTGGACCTGCTGGGGCTCCCCGCAAACTTGATCTCTGCACTGTCACTCTCTAATCTGCCTACAAGCACCTGGGACGTTAAATCAGGCAAGCTCCAGTTTTCCCCCTGCCCTGCGTGTTCCCCCCTTTTGCTTCTGCTTGGCAGAGTAGCTTTCACCCAGGAGAGGGTATCCAGCTCCTGGCCATGCCATAGTAGGGAGGATTTCCAGCTACTGCGTCCTGTCTGGTCCATCTGGCCAAGGGACAGTGCAGGTAAAGGCCTTCCTCCCACCTGGACACTTCGAGAGCTGGAGGGTGAGATCTAGCGACAGTAGATGGAAAAGATTACAGATGAAGAAAAGTGAATTTAAGGCATTCCTGCTGCAGCAGTTCTGGGGTTCTGCTCCGCTGCAGCTTTACCTTCGTATCTCTCATTAGTTAGTTATGGGTTAAAATACAGACATTGTTCAGAGTGCAGAACGCCAGTGGACGCTTCAGGTCTGCGTCAAAAGAGTGACTTCAGGCTCTGATGCTCAGCTTCAAAAAGATGCCTAGCTACAACAGAGCTGCAGGAAATGGACATTAGAGGCATGTATTTCTCGGGAGCATCCTTGGCAAGTTCTGCTGTGGACTCCATCAGCAGCTTTGGCCCCCGCCTTTCGAGAGCCTCTTTCTTGAATGCACCTTTTCAAGTATCACCTGGCAAGAATCTTTCATTAACACCTGCTGTTAATTGCCCAAGTCTGGCTGGTGGTTGGGCTATGGTCATTTCTTGATCGGCCTTTCTTGACCTTGTTACTGTAATTACCGAAGAATAAAGGTATGCTTGAAATGTGTTTTTATGGCCTGAATATTCTGCATACAGGATAAATTATACTTGCTCCTGCATCTCATTATCAACATAATTTAACAATTAGCTAGCCAGCATTTGAATAGTCCAGGAACCAGTATTGCTGGCCAATATTGACCAAAACATCCATATAAACAATGCCCATTCATACATATTTGCACAAGTCAAAATCTATTGTCACATCGAGAAAAATTGACTAAAAAAGGGCAATGTTAATTTTGATAATTTTTTGTATTTTGAACATAGCCTCAGCAATTTAAATACACCTGAAAACTTCCAGAGGTAAAAGTAAGCAGAAAGCAACTGCATCATGTTTATAATGGTCACAGGTAAAAGTAAATGGGGCAAATACAGACTACACTAAGGAAAATGGCATCTCTACCACAGATTTCACCAGGACCAGGCTTTTACTCGACTACTTCCTTCTTTCTTTTTTTTTTTCTTATTGATGGCTCGCGATAAATTAATTAATTTCTAGGCTCCAAACTCTTCAGAGGATCATAAATTCTGATGAAAACATGTTCCTTCTTGACGTTGCACCTGGATCACTTTTAGGAACATTTTTTTAAGTTCCTGTAGAAGTTCCTTACTGATTAATAAAGTGAAATGCTGAAGAGGGTACTGGATTAAATGAAAATTTAGTCTTTCATTTGCATCTCGTAAGTAATCTTGAGAATGGTCTTTTTCTGACATGGACTAATGACAAATTTGACTCCTGGATGACCAACTAGGACAAATTATTTAAAGATTACTATTAGAAACAATTGCTGCAGACAAATTTACTTTTTTCCCCTCTCATTTATTTGCTCTGGAATCCTCAATAACATATTACATCAAATAAGATGTACCCAAGGCAAGTTATTTCTAAATGAGCAGAATATTTTACCACTAGCTTGTGAGGAAGAAAAGGATTTCTCATTTTTGAAGGGGTCAGGTATAAGATTGTGAGGTTTTAGGGAAAGCTTATTCTTTATGAGGCACTCTTTTTGAAGGTATTGCTTCCAAATGATAACTGATGAAATTTTTGTTGGTTTCCAAAACTCACACTTAAAACATTCATTTCTCGTGTGCTACTTTTCTAGAAGGGGAGTTAAGATTTCTACTGAAATATTTCTTGTATGATCAGCTATGGAGAAGTAATAATAACCTCAGAGCAAGTCCACCTTAGTCAGCTGTTATTATACTTCTGACAAATGGGCCTGTCCCCTGGGAACAGACCACAAAGCTCTGATAGAGCTGAACGTCTAGTACCAAACTAGTACTAGTTACAGCTGCAACATGAACCAGTATCTCACCTTGCTATATACCTCCTGTTGATGGCAGAAGATGTTCCAATCAGCCTTCTCCCTGGGACATGCTGCCTGTGCCTGTTCTTTGAAGGATTTCCATCCAGCTTGTTCAATTTATGGTCCACAGCTTTTTCTCATCCTCTTCAAAGTCTCCATTGCCTCTGACACCTGCAGCCACACTCTCCAAGCTTTATTTCTTCCAGGTTGTTTAGACTCACCTCTTTTGCCCTCTTTCCCTTACCTATCCCTTCCCTGGTGACTCCAGAGGAGACAGCTTCATCTATCACCTTCATTATGGCAGCACAGAATATCACTCTTCACTCAGATTTTGTCTTTGTACTTGTTTTCAAAATTTCTTAGCTTATGCAGGTTTTAACATACCAGCATTAATTCAGCATAGCTCAGAGCAAGCTCCTGCTTTCTCAGGCTTTGAGCGTTTTCTTCCACTGTCCTCCCTTGATTAATATCCCTACCAACATCTCTGAATCTTGACCTTCCCTTACTGTCCTTCAAACCAAACCCCAGTCAAGTTTTACATAATTTAGATTAATGTAAGTTCCTTCAACAAATACAGTATGTCTATTTTCCCTCTACCCCTTGCATAACAGTGCACAGGTCTCCTTGGCTCATGTGACCACCTTCTGTGTTTTCCTTCTCTGCACCCCTTTGCTTCACAGAGCTGTCAACAGTTTCAACACAACTGTTGTGCCAGCATTGACAATTGTGTGTCTTACAGCATCTTTTACCTTAATTACAGTGTTTCTGTAGGAGCTTCTGCCTTTCCAGTACTTTTGATAACATCCTTATGGCTCATTGATTCAGTTTCCCTCTCAACCATCTATGCCTTTGCCCAGTTCTCAGGTAAGGAGCATCCTGTGAGGTTATCTGTGCAGTGTACTCCTAATCTCTCCTTAAAATTGACTTCTCCAATTGCACCAGCGAAACACTCAACAGAATCAAGACAGTTGATGGGTTGGATAGCTGTTCATTGTGATGCAAATGATTATTTCCACTGGCCTTGTATCACACACCAGGCTTGTTCACTCTCCAGTGTCAGGAAAATAACCCAGGTTGCAAGCCCAGCAGAGCCAGCCGAAGAGCACAGTTTTCATTTGTCAAGACTTAAAATAAACATAGATTCAAGCACAAACACAATTTATTTTATATATATTTATACATAACTTTCATCTCAGCAAAAAGTGTTTTTCCACAGCCTGGACATTTTTAGAGAAAGAAATTCCCTTTAGAACACCAAAATGCAATGTTTCCAAGTAAAAAAAATATACCTTGCGTCTTGCAGTTGTTGAGGTAATTGCTGTTCTTTCACTGGCTTCTTCAAGGCACTGTCCCCAGGCATCTGTGGAAGCTCTCAGAACACGTGGCTGCGAGACATTTCCTCCACCCAAACAAGCCCAGGACCGTGGACCCCAAGGCATGACTCTAGAGCCTGGGTTCTGAATCCCAGCCCTGCAACAGACAGTGGGATGATCGTAAACACAGGGAACCTGGATTCAGATCAATATTTTCAGGGCTGAATGCCAGGGAAGGTATTTTCCAGGATTTCACAGTGGGGCAAAATCTTCTGCAGGTCACCACATAAGTTTAAGGGCATTAACCTTCTGCGTCAAGATACATTAGGAAACATGCTTGTATCATGTTTAGACAAATGGGCCACAAATAGGGTTCTGAGACTCAGTGTTGGCCTCAGACCATTACAGGTCCATTCCCATTTCCAAAGGTAACCACTCATTCCTAACTTAAGTCGAAATTATTTTGAGTGTTTTCAAGGAATTCTGACAATGGACATAAGTGCGAGCTCAAGTCCCAGGTTATTTTGCCTCTGGCTGGGGTCAAGCATGGGCTTTTAGCAAACCCAAGAAAGCCATGAGACAGGAAGTGGAAGGTGCATGAGAGTCTTCTGATGGACCAACATACAAGAGAAACTGATCCACTGAATGGGGAGCCATGCAGTCACACAGCTGTGACCCTCTCACAGAGTTTGGATGTACAGTATCAACAGATGCAGGAGGGGTAGGGGAGATAAAGCTCCCTTCAGCCCTTTAAGAAATCCGTACTCACAAAAGCTAAAGTTCCGTCACTTTGACATTGTCACTTCACCTGCATTTTATCTGCAAGATAAACCTGTTTCCTACCTGTAGATTTTTTACAAATCCAAATGAAGACTTTCTCATCATCATGTTGTCATTCAAAGAAGCAATATTCCCATGGAAGGCAAGAGCCTCTAAGAAATGACACCCAACCATATATGGAAGTTGTATATATATATATATATATATATATAAATTATGTATGTAAATTATTTTCATTAATATATTGGTGTACATTGCAATATCAAACCAAGGTCTTGATCTTGTCTATTTCTAGGGTGTTTGAATTAACAGCAATACAGAACAAAATACAAAATTGTTGACATTACCAAAATGTCGTATCTGAAGATTGAGTAAATTGTATTATTTTTACTTACTGTTCTTTACTCCTATCTGTTTATTTGACATTAATTCTATTCCCTCTTATTTTGAGTGGTCACATTCATCATTGATATCAACAGGAGAGGAAAAGGAATAAGCAGTTGCAGTATGCAGCACTCAGGACTCCATATAGATGACAGTGTCCATGTGCTGTATCTCCCCTGGGCAAGCCTACATTTGCATGGAGTCGTGGATTATGGCTGGAAATAGGCCTGATTTTTGGAACTATGTTCAAGATCTGTCTGAAACTTTTCCTTTGATAGGAAGACTCATCTCTATGTCTGATTCATAGGGTTGAGCTGGTGTTAGAGTCTCTCCCTCCGGAATCGTCAGACTGGGTTTTCTTCCTTCACCCAACAGCCCATTTCCATAATAAAGGGCTGTGAGACCATCTTCCCTCATCCAGGTTTTCCTGAATTTGTCCAAAGAGATAAGCCGTTTTCAGGAGGGGACCACCAGAGAGCCCTACATAAGCACACGGTCAGTGAGTGCAACCTCTTCTCCATTACGAAACCAGCCTGAAAATCACATTGTGTGTCTATAAGATGAAAAATCTGACAGAGATGGAAGAAGAAACTCTAAATATCAGCAGTGATCTGGTAGAACGCGTTTTTTTTTTTTTTTTAATGGATTATTTTAGAGCTGGATCATTCTGACAGAACAGGCTAGGGATGAGGTTTTCACCAAAACTAGTTGGGGGATGAGGTTCTCACGAGTTATACGAGGAAATAAATGTGTGGACCTGTTGTCCCCGTGAGACGGCTGGCAGCACCTGGGCAGCAAAAGGGCCAGGCCTAAGAGCCCACAGTATCAGACTGTCTGCTCACCCCTCAACCCCAAGCGTCTGCATGGCTTCCCGCGCTACAGAGAGCACGCTGACTCCCCGGGAAGCTGGCAGTGCAAGGCAGACCGCGGGCAGAGGGAGCGCTGGGGGTCGAGGAGGCAGCCCCACAGGTGGAGCACTCAGTCGCGCTGTTCAGAGCTCAGTCCCACGGCTCAGGGCTTCAGCCCTTCCCGGCAGCAGCAGGGAGATGCCGAGGGTGGGGGTCGGAGGGGCCGGGTGCCCTCCCCGGGACCGCGCTCCGACGGCCGCCGCCCGTGCCCGCGGCGGGCGGGGAGCGCGCGGAGCCGCCGGGAGAGGGGCAGCCTGCTCCGGGCTTATCCTGAGCCTCACACCGGCTTCGCGGCCCAAATGTGCGTTTCAGTGCGTCTGGGGACGTGCTTTGAAAAGGTGGCCGGGATGTGCGGACACGAATGTCTGGGATGAGACTTTCGTGCTTTCTCCTTCCCTTCCCCCCCTTCCTGAAGAAGTGAGGCAGATCCGCCGAAGGGCTCGCTGGTCCAGCCCCCTCACCCCCCGCCTCCGTAGGCGATGTGCTGATAGATAATGCCGCGCAGGCTGCGCGCCCCGTCCCCTTCCTGCGCGGCTGCAGCGCGGAAGCGGCTGCGCCGGGCCGGGGCTGCTGCACCAGCCCTGCCAGGGAGAGCTTGCACGGGCAGAGAGGTTCACAGTGTAATGAACAGCTTTATCGTCGCTGGTATCTTTACAACTGCTTAGATGACTTTTTAATTGTGGCTTAATGCATTTAATTATGACAACTCTTCCCCATTTTCAAGTATGATGTATTAATATTACAGATCATTAACATTGCTAAATTACTGTAATGACACAGAGTCCTCAGTGTCCCAGTTAGACAGAAAAAAGACCCGCTCTTCTCATTTGGCTCTTTTGTTATTTGCCTTATAGGAAATTCATGCACGATTCTTGAGTCTTTAAAGCATGTAGGAGAGGCTGCTGCTCCTGCTACTGCACCCTCCTTATTAAATTATTGATAGAGAAAATCCCCCATGTAAAACTTCCCGAGCCCGAGACACAGCACAGGAGCTAATATTGTCTTTCTAATATCCACTTCATCAATGTAAAAGTTAGAAAGCCTCGGCTCTTGAGCGGGTTCCCCCCCTCCCCTCCTTCATAATTAGAGCAGACCGTATTTAACATCTGCAAAATAGTCATGCTTATAAGGAATGAGAAATGCGAGATGTTCCATTCTGTTTGCAATGGTTAGACCGTTTTAATCTCTTAACTTCAATATATGTCCTCTAGCAGGCTATACTTCTTGGATTTCATTTTTAGATCCTTAAGGCTGCATATATCTGTCAAACAGACATAATGAATTTAAAGTGCTAATGCCTAGAAGACCAGAAAAAACATTGAAATATATCCTCGGATGATTAAATTACCACCTCTAGCTACTTTACCTCCTTATGTCCAAACAGATTTCCCTTTTTACTTACCAAGTACCGGATCTGGGAGATGTGGAAGATGTAATTTCATGGTAAAAAAAAAAATAAAAAAATAAAAAACCAACAACCTAACCCAACTCAACCCCAAACCAACCCATGCATGGATCTCTAGACAAGCACTTTGTGGATTTTT
>WAAG01060203.1:0-10005 GCA_013390105.1 Tichodroma muraria | reverse complement strand
GCGGCCCCTCCGCGCCCCGCCGAGCCTCGGGGCTCCGCCCGCAGCCGCCTTCCCCGGAGGAGAGGCTTCCGTCCGCGGGGGCTTTCTTCCTCACCGGGGGAAACCGTGGCTACAGAGCCGGGCGTTGAGGAGAGAGGTGTGGATGGTCGCGGGCCCTGCACGACCACAGCCGTGCTTTACGGAATTAACCTGGATAGACTTCTAAGCCAGCTTTTCAGCCACGACGCCGCTTGCATTTCTTTCCCTCTGCAGCACCAACAGCCGTGACTGGGGGTGAGGTGTGTGAGAAGTGAGGGCGTTTGCTTGGGGAAGCCTCATACTCGACAGGGAAGAAGAGATTTTTCAGATAACTCCAAGGTTAATTTAAGACTTGGCCACGAAATCTAGACTTCGAATAATTCATTGCATTCGAATGAACTGCAACAATTCCACCAGGATATGGTGACCGGGAAACGGTTTCTTCCTGCCCTGGTTCTATCATCCTATTTTCATCTCTAGAACAGAAGCCCTAGATTTGCTGCTTCCCCCAACACAGAACTTACGAAGTCACAACAGTGACATCCGCGCACACACACACACACACACACACACACACACGGCCGTACATCCTGCTTTCTGGTAACAGACCTCAGAGATAAGAAACTGAAACTCACTGTCTACATATCTCCAACTCAGCAGCAGAAAAAGCTTGTTGTATTTTTTTTTTTTTCCTTTGAAGGTGATCAACTCTTCTGGTAAGATCAACTCATTATGGCCGTTCCCCCCTTGGAAATACTTCGGGCTGATTGCAGCTCTCAGCTCCTCTCCTGTCACTGAGTAAAGGCTTCATGCTTTGTCCACGGTCAGTGATGGGGTGACTCGGGCTATTGACAGTGCCAGCACAGGTTGCTGACCTGGAGGGATGGAGACCAGGTTTGAGCTCATTCCTTGCCCCCACAAAAATAGAAAGGAGGGAAACCCCAAACTTACTCAATTCTTGAGAAGCAGCAACAATCCTCATGTACCAATGGCATCAGTGACAATAGCGCAGCAGTGAAAGGTCCTGAAGGCCACTGCTTCACACTTAAAACAGGTGAAAAGTGAAGACAGGAGAGAAATTCTGGGTCTTGAGAAGTGCTTTATTTCGGACAGCAAAGATCCATCTCAATCTCAAAGATTTCTCAGAAACAGGTCTGTTAAATATCAGGTATATAGTAGCCAAACCCAGTCACTCGTGAGAGGCAGAAAGATGAAGCCACCATGTAGAGGACAACCAAGTATCACATGCCATGTAACTCTTTAAATACATTGAGTGGATAGAAGCAGGGTCTCCCCGCTGCAACAGCAGAACACTTGTCCCTCTGCAACAGCCATTTGTGTGAGGGACATCTAGGTAGTGACCTCTCTTCAGACTGGGCTGCTTTGCTGAAGGTCCACAGGCTCAGCAGTCCAGTGAAATCCAGTAGCCCATCACCTCCATCCCACACCACTAACTTTTCCTATTTCAAAAGGAATTCATTAATTTCTAACTTCCCAGCATGTTCTGCTCTTTGTCTGTCAGGACTTTGGGTGTGTATCATGATTACTACATTAAGATTAATGTTCTGAAGATCTTAATCCTCACCGAAATCAGCTGGAAGCACTATAGTTTGTCAGGGCAGTGATGGAACTAAGTAAGGTTTCTGTCATTTGAAATCGAATTGAAATTCCAAATTCTGTCATTTGAAATCCATTCTGTCAATTGAAATTCTGTCAATTTGAAATTGAGGTCACTTTTGTGAAATCCCTTGCCAGGAACACTGGCTTTGTGTGAAGAAACAGACACACAGTGATGTTTGCACTGAGGGGACAGCTGCATGTGGGCATATGGAGGAGCTTTCAAGAACCCAAGCAGCTCTATAGAGCAGGACAGGCAAGTGGTCAGATCACGGCACCAAACAAACATTTGCAAAAGTGCTGTATTTCTCAGAGACCTGAAATAGCCCTAGGGGCTCCAAGGGGACACATCAATGATGGAGTGACAGACGGTCCATCTTCTCCTACCAGTTTGCTAATGAAAAGAGGGTGATGGGAATAACAGATAATCCTGATGATACCTAGTTTAAGACACAGTATTACCCCATCCCTCACTATGTGGAGGATCAATGCTTTGTTACTCTATGGAGTTTGTCATCACTTGCTTGGTCTTCCAGAGGTCAGCAGAAGCTTCCTACCCTTGGCATGAAGGCTAGAGATGAGCAGCTACCATAGCTCTAGAGGATGAAATGTTTTGAAAGTATCTGTTGATGCTGCTCACCTTTTCTATCTTGCAAAATAGAAATTGTAACACTTCTCCAAATTCCTCCTAACTTCCTGGCCTGGCACTAGCTCCAAGCAATTTTAGTTCCTTTCTATGAAAAAGGAGCAATGCAGCCCCATCACTGGGAACTTCCCATGTTTTACACCAAACTCATTACCCTGCTGTGCTTCAATACAGCACTATCTGAATGCAGACATCAATATCCCTGATCCGACTGAATCCTGTGTAGTCTATCACAGGAATACATATCTGAGCTCTGGGTAGCATTGCCATATGCTACGAAGGGAACCTTCCATATGGTTTCTGAAAAGTGGTTACAGGACACGTGCACCAGGCACTTTTCAAAGTAAAACAGATCTGTTCATTTTTATTTTCAAAATACCAAAGCAGTAAAATCATGTAATTGAGTAATCACTTGCCAAATTTCCTTTTTTAATCTAATCTATTTTGAGTTACAACAGAGCCAAAATGCAAATTAAACTGGTAAGGTTCCAAGGTTTTTTTTTCCCCTTCCCTTTTAGAAAATACAATTTAAGGTAATCATAAGTAAAGAAATTTTAAAACCCCATTTGTTCTGTATGCTGTAAACTTGGGGAAACATGTTTCAGCCTGAAGTAAATTTTCATAGGTAATAGGTTACATAGAAGTCTTATGTAAATTTTGATCTCTTCTTAACAACTGCAATGCTCATTTTATAAAATTTGATTTGAAAATAATGCCATTGTTTTAAAAGAGGCTGGAAGGGTGAGAAACAAAGCAAAAAAAAGTATACACTAACAAAGTGCACATACACTCTTTCAGCTGTGGCTACTGTATTAAAGAAGAAGAGATTCCTGAGATACCTTGTTTTCAGATTCCATTAATTCATTTTTTGGACGGGGTTGTTGCAGGAGCATTAAAAGCCCAACTCACTCACCAGGCTGGACAAACTCAGGAGCACTTGACCACAGGGCGAGACAGATCCTCACCAACCCACCAGAGCTTCCCGAAGTCACGCATCTCAGCAGATTAACCAGCTGAGAGATAAAGGCAGCCTTCCGGAGTACCGGCTGCTGGAAACCTTGCTCTTTGGGTTGCAGATGTTCGGATTAAGTCTCTCCTTACCCACAGGCAGACCTTGTGAAAAGCCATGTGATGTCCCTGCTTGCCTTCTACCACAGTGTAACCCTCTGTTGAAAAAAATGGCACCCACTCCAGTTGTGTCTGTTTTCATGATTTTTCTCTCCTCAAAAATACTTCCTTAAACTGGGGGCTGCTCTTGATGCCACCCAGCTCCTTTTTAAGGCTGCAAAGGCACAACTTTAATTCAAGTTAAAATGCTTTAAAACAGCTGAACAGTTTGCCCTTTGCTGGAACCCCCCTGATCCTAATGACACACTCCTGTTGTCAAGACAGCGGTCGAGGGCAGTGTCAGTCTAACCCTCAACAAGCAAAATGCAGCAGAAGACATAGAGAAGATAGATGGAGGAATGACAAGACTGACAGCTTGTCTGACCAACCTTGCAGCTGGCCTTCTAAAGGGATTCTGGCCCCTCTACAATGTGCCTTTCCTACGCCATCCCCAGCAGTGCCACCAGCACTCCACAGTTCGATGAACCTAGTTTGGTGAGCTAAAACCACTGAGAACTAAATTGTTTTCTCTTTAGCTGCTGCTAGAGGCTGAATTTTTTTTACCAGTTTAACTTTCTGACTCCTCACTCAAACTGCAAGGTGACAGCCAGTGTCAGTTCAAGAGAAGCAAGAGCAGTGTGTAGCCAGGGGAACAGGGACACTATTTTTGACAGCTAACAGCCCAAATTAGCTGCAATGTCAAACCACACCCTCAGGTCTCTGATGGCTACGGAGACTAGAAAGATGGCACAGAGGGCAAAGGAGAGACAGGAAAACTGCGAAATCAAAACAGGCCAGGGATAAAGAGAATACACACATACTATATGCAAAGCAGGGGCTGGACTGCGAGTGTTGATCGTGGGAACAGATGGAGAGATAGAGAGAGAAATGACACCCATTACACTCGAAATCATATGTATGAGAGAGGGGGAGAGGGGAGGGCAAAGAGAGCACAGTGGGAGAGAGAATTCGCAAGGCAGGAAATAGATTTGCAGAAAATAATGGTTTAAGGAAAACTAGAATTGGAACTTAGTGTTCACTGGAAAACCACAGCCTGGTCAGATCAGTGCAGTCAGAAAAGAAGGATCCTTTGAAAACCGGCGTAATAGTTTCTCTTTTAATGTTTGACATTCACAAGGAGAACCTGCTCTTTGTACATTGCATAGTCTCACAAAGAGTTAAAAGGTACAGCCTAACATCAATGCTGGCCAGCCCCATAAATATTTATTCTATCAATTAGAGGCAGAACATAGCACAGAATAAACTAAAACCAAATCAAATAAAGCATTCTTCCAGTTCTGTAGAGGATCGAGATGCAAACAAAAAAGATTTTGATACTTCCATGGCTTTCCACTGGCACAGGAACCAGAAATATTCATTCATATCTGACTATAAACGTTTATCTTGTGTGGGAGGTCTTAGTATTGTAATATGTATTAGAAACTTGGTATTTTTCCAATCAAGTCTTTCTACTTCCATTTACATATATTTAATTGTAAATATCCATTTTCCTACCTGAAGCACTTTAAATAAATAAACAATAAACAGTCTACACTGAAGGGGGGTGAATAGCTGAGACTTGCGATGAGCCCCAGAACTGCTCCAGCCTCCACATCGCTGGTCAGGAGCAATTCAGGATGATCCCTCCTGAGAGCCTGTGGGGGGCCTTGTAGATTGAGTTGGTGATCTCACCCTTTTGTCTACTGCACTGAGATCCTCCCTCCCAATCAACAAATCAGAGCTGACACAAACTGGCATTTGCACCAGCAGAAAAGGTGATGGCTGGCCAGGTGATGCCCTCTCGCACAGAGAAGTGGATTCCTTCAGAGCACGACCAACTTCAGTTTGCCGTCTTGCCAATACACACTCCTGTTTTGCAAGCACTGAAACACACAGGCAATAGCATGAGCAGACACGGTAACCCCAACTTTATTTAAAACAGAACTGCATAATGCACAGAAACTCTCGGGTGAGATGTCCTCTGACCTCTGCGGTGCCGCTCACCGTGCTCAGCAGTGGCAGCGCCGCCTTCAGCGGGACCCTGCTTCAGCCCCGTGCAGCGATGAGGTGTCAGGGAGCCTGGAACTGCTGAAGCTCTCCCCGAAAATTCCCCAAGTGTGTGGCAGCTTTCAGCAGGCACAAACCCACACCTTGTGCACACTGGGGCTATGGGGGGTACTGGAGGAGTGCTTCTGTCCACTGCAGTCCGTCACAGAAAACTAAATTTTTTTTTTTTTTTTTGGTTGTCAGAAAGCACATTTTAGAAGTATAGTTTTCAAGTCGGGATGCACAGATTGAAGACAACTGAAGGCTGCAAGCTATTTTTTCAAGATGAAGTTATGAAATCAAATTGATAGAATGGGTAACTGTGGATAAGCATGAAAAAAGCAAGGTCTTATCAGTTGTTCTCCCAGGAGATGTAAGTTAGAGAGAAGAGAGACTTTTACATATTTGAACCACTCCTCAGGCATGATCAGAGGCAGGAAGTTTCAACACAGAGTACAGGTTAAGTATGAAGCTTTGTTCATTAGTCATACTTGAAGACTTCCCCCCTCCCCAAGATACCCTGCACCAAAGTAACAGAATATTATGGCAGTCATAGTGACGTACTGCTACAGTGTGCACTACTTGTTCAATAACACCAAACTGGTGAGCACTGGTTATCTGCTGAGAGACCCTTTGTACCACTCACCATGAGAAAGTGATACTTCACTGCTACATTTATATTAATAGCAAAATTAAAATTTATTTTCAAGTAACTGGATCCAATGCCAAACTAAGAAACTAATGTTACCCGTTGGGGCAAGGGGGAATGTGGGTATTGGGGTATGGGGCAATGTGGGAAAGATGCAAAAGACAACACCTTAGGTTTCATGCTTACACTAATGAACCATGATTTGTTGTGGGGTATATTTATAAAGTGAAAATAAGGTAAACGGTATCATAATACTGACCAAGTCAAGTCAGAACTACTACAGGAAGTACGACAGTACTTCTAGAGAATAAAACCATAAATGGAGTGCCTCTTCTGAAAGTCACACAGAGGTTTCTTTGCATAGATTAAAACTTTTATCATGACTGATCATAAACTGTAAAGCAGTAGTTGTGTCTATCAGAAAATTCTATTTTGTGTGTGAATTTGAAGTCTTATACATGAGGACAGATAGAACTCTTACTACATTATTGGAGACTTATCAAAAACAGGATGCTTTTTTCTTGAGAAGATGAAAAGTACAGAGATAAGCAGGGAAATAAAGACTGAAGTTTTAACCAATAATATTTTTGTGTGGTTATCAGAGGAATGTCATAATTAATCTTTTAATCATTCTGAAGATTGTGTGAAATCATAATATCTCATCTTTTCCAGCCTCAACCTGCCATTCTTGATTTGAATTACAAACAATAAGAAAGGAGATGATTTAATGAGCAACTTTGTCATGTTGCCATTTTGCCTTAGTCAAAGGCAAATATCTAGTTTTGCCTCTAAACCGAAATGGAACAGAGTTATGTTTCAACTGTGCTCACAACTGAGGCAAAGATAAATAGAAAAGTTAGGGCTATTTTAAAGCTAGAACCAGTGTCTTCACATTTTTACAGAGACGTAATCAAATAGACACTGTTAAGAAGAAGCAAACACTGATTTACTAGAAAATAAAATCCATTTTGTGAAGAAACACACATGTATGAAGTCTCAACTAAGCTAAATTCAAAAAGAAAAATTTCACTCACAATGGCAATAGGTATGTTCTTACTATGAAAGAAAAAAAGTGTCAGTGTGATTTAATCATACTCTATAAATAGGCACTTCAATAAAGTATATATTTACACTGGCTTTCTGAATGCTAGGGCATCACAAAATAGAATGGCTTTATTACAATGGATGGAAGATGGCAACTACTTAGAACCCAGTGCCAACATGGATTATAACAAATCCAGTGAGTATTTTGTTTTTCAATTATTCATAGAAAATTTAATCCTGATTAAGTATCCTTGGGCAGGAATTCATGGGTAGTTGATGACTGAAACCAACATTTATTTGAAATGCTTCTGTTAATTTAATCTGTGTATATGGCTTAATTATGATTGAATTCTCAATGTAACAGAAATGAATTATATCAGGATTAAAATTCTAGTACCACATCACCCATTCCATTTTCTTTGCCTTTTTTTTCTCTCCTTTAAAAGATGCAAGGCTGCTGTTTTAATTACCTTTATGTTGCTATGTATTCTAAGCCTCAAAAACAGTTTAGACCTTGATTACTGGAAGAAATTTTTAGTTACATTTACTCTTATTTTTAAAAAAAAGAAAGATATAAACCCTATTTACATTCCCATTAGAATTTTAACCAGTATGAACATTAGGTGCAAAAAAGAATTTTTTTACACCTATGATAAAGGAAAGCTTCTTGCAGTCAGTTGTGAACATTTCACATGTTTTCTAGATGATTCTTCCTTCTTTCTTTCCCCATCTTTTAAACTGATACATAAAATGCATTTTCTCTAAAGCATGAAAATAAAAAAACCCTTGTACTCATCGTTATGCATCACACCAATTTCACAACTGGCCTATTTTAAACTTGTTTGAGCATGTAGATGTTTTAAGAACTGCATTTTATAAGACCTTCAAAACTAGTATTTACATAAAGTAAGGGCATTTTTGGTGTCCGTGAGCGGGAGAGAAAAGATTTACTGTACTCTTCTGTGATACAACTCAGCACCACTTGTTAAACAGTATCTATAAAACTCTTCAAATTATGGATTTTTACACCCCACAATACTTTTAACACATTAATCTAGGAATCTTGTCAGACCAACCAAAGGTCTGTGAAGTGCTTTGACATTATCATTCAGTTTTCCAGTGAAACCAATGTATCATACACTTGTGACAAAAATACCTGTATATTCAAGTTATTATTGCACATTTATTACATAATGTATTCTTCCTAAACATCTCAGAAGTGATGTCGATTTTTATGTCCAGAGGATACTGTTAGTGGCAATGTCACTGATGATAGTGAAGATACTTCCCAATATAGACTGTGAGACAGGAAAAGTCTGTAGAGGATAACCATGGAGATACACTGACAGAGGATAACACCTATGGTAATAATCTGAAGACAAGAAAAAGAGAGAAAAAGAAACAGTAAGTGAAAAAAACCCTCTCACTAAACAAGACACAATAAATTTCTATCAGCTTGAGTGCTTGAGGTTTAACTTTAAACCTTTTAATACTGCTGCAGTTACAAAAGATTTGAACATGCATTTTTAAGTCCAGGAATCAGACTCTCACACCTGGGTGTTTTTAAATCAGTAGATAGCCCTGGGCAAGCCATATAACCCTTCTGGCAGTCTCTGTTCTGGGGAATTTCAGACTTGCAATTCACCACCCATGCAGTTTCACAAGCAGAAGTGATTCTAGTCTTCCAACAAACAGACAACAGTGAAATTCTAGTCCTACAAAAAACAGAGGGGGGGAAAAAAAAAAAAAGAAAGCTTGGAAACACTTTGCACTAGCACAATCATGGAGCTGAGGATAATGATTTATCAATCTCACTTAGCCAGATCTCTTTCAGTTCAAGTCTCTTCATCTGTAAAAGCTGTGTGAGGCTGTATTTATTGAATGCCTAAAGGTGCAACTTGTTTCTGACAAAGCACAAGTCTTCAGTTTATTACAGGCAGTCCTTTAAAATACATGTTTTTTATTAAATAAATATGGTATTTATTGATTGTGCATTTTATTGTACTGAGCTGCATTTGAAGAAGCAAACAGCTGAATTATCATAGTAGGAACTGTAGATGCACATAATGGTTAAAGTTTCTCAAAACCAAGAGCAGAGCAATTGTAGTCTTCCTTTAGTAAGCTCAAAATCTCAAAATACTGCAAAAATACTGCTTTACTGATCCTACCTCTAGAGACTGTCTTCCCTGGGGATGTTTTCATCAAGCAAAACAAAAAGTCTCTTCATTAGTAACTCTAGAGGAATCAATTTTTTTCTGCCTAGATTTCCTTCATATTTAATAAAACCTTTTTCTTTCCCTTACATACCCTCTACACAAATAAAAGCTCATTTTCTGAATATATTTGCATACAAATGCACAGATGGTTATAAGCATAAAGAAAAGAAGCAAACCCTATGCTGGAATGAGGTAGTCAATCACCTGAAAATAGTGGTGCACTTCATCTGAACATGGCAGGCTCCACACATGGAGTTCTCCAGTTCCCCAACAATATGTTTAGGCAACTGAGAAACTCGGTGAGTCCACCTTTGTTTTTAACTGTTTAGAGCTTACAAACCAAACAACATATTTGGACAGACTTCTTGATCTAAAAAACACAGTTCAGCTACAGGTTCCCTGACCTATTTAGCCACATAAAGCTTTTAAAGAATGAAGACTAAAAAGCAAACAATAAAAAAAAATCCACTGATTTATCTTTCTACTCCCTTTGTTAAAAGAATCCCCAAGGTGTTTTTAATTAAAAGCAAACAAGCAAACAATAAAACAAAACACCCCCTCCACATTTTCCTTTGACTTAACAATCTCCCCCTCTCCCTCCCTTACCCTAGAAATGATTACCCTTAGATCATTTGAGCCCTGTATGCCTTTGTAAAATATGA